>BGPR01022325.1:0-25490 GCA_013235015.1 Araneus ventricosus | reverse complement strand
ATTATATTATTTGGAACTCGATTATATTATTTGATTATATTATTTGGGACTCGATTATATTATTTGATTATATTATTTGGAACTCGAATATATCATTTGATTATATTACTTGGAACTTGATTATTCTAAAACGCAACAAGCTAATTGGATGACATTTTTTATGCCGTTTTAACACTAAAAGCATTTTAAAACAAACAAGCCCCGACCTGGCCGAAGTGCATCGCCGCCGCGAGGTGGCCCACTTAACACGATCAACACAGGTGACAGTTGTCGGTGTCGGTGATTAGGCCGCCGACTCAACGTCTAAAGAACTAGTCAGTGCGTGTTGGTCTGAGAACAGCACATAAGTCAACAATTTGTTCATAAATAGAAGTCAAATAAAACACAAATACATTTAAAACAAGTGGTTAAATACTGTCATGTTGCTCAATTAGGGATAATAACTGACTTTCAACCATTTTTTCTGCTCCCTTTCCACACACTTGGATAATTACGAAATTTACATTTGATAACCATGTGCTCTACTGATTCGATTTCTTGGCAGCAATGGCAATTCGGATTTTTCTGAAAAAATCTACTTTGGTATTCACCAAAAACACCATGTCCAGTGTCTATTTGATTTCGAAAGAAGTTACCCATTAATCTTTCAAAATTTGCATGGATAAAAATCATTTTGGTCAAAGTCCCTTTTTGGGAAGAATCCTACTTTTCTTGCCATTTGATCAGTATTTGTTTTTTGACAACACTAAAAGCATATATTCTTTCAAAATATTCGGTAACATCCGTATCGGGGGAGTCTGTCCGGACGTATGCAAGCGAGCACGATAACTCGGAAACACAGCAAGATTTTGCGTATGGTTTTTCTATTACAATTGTATTATGTATTCAATTGTATGCATGCAATTTTGGATCAAATGCATCGAAGACTTGACGGTGAGCCGATCTATCTATTCGTGAGTATATGATCGTGTCATAACTCAGAAACGCAACTAGATACACGAGTGAATTTGAGTATACGATTGTCATAACTCAAAACGCAATTAGCTACATGAGTGAATTTGAGTATACGATTGTCATAACTCAAAAACGCAACTAGCTACATGGGTGGAAAATGGGTATCATGAATAAAGTCTTGGTAAAAGGAATCATTTAAAGACGAGGTAAAAGCAATGTTCATAAGATGTTATACTTTGGTTCATATATTACACGCTGATGTGAACTTCAGAATCAAAAAACTACTTTTGATTTAGTTGTGCTTTGAGAGTTTGAGGATCCAATTTGGGAAACTAGCTTCTTTAATTGGACAGATGACACAAATTTAATAAGCCTTTTTTCTATTTTAATATGCATTTCTTAAAAACTTGGATATATTATTTTGAATATAAATTAACTACAGAAAATTCTATCCTTTTTTCTATAAAAATTATTTCTCCATCATTGCGCATTAAACAATTATTTTGGTGGTCCGAATTCGGCAACCATACCCTAAAATGCAAATTATGTATTTACAATAAAATAATCATAAATGATGACGTGTTAACATCATTATATTCAAGAATACTATTTACTGTTGATTTAATTTGGCGTTTCACAATTTTTTATTTATATACTATAAATCTCAAACGGAAATATTTATAATCAAATTTTTCTGAAAGAAGGGTGAATATATTTTAAAATTTCGAATTTATTCCTTAAGTGTCCATTGTTTAATTCATATCCACTAAAAAATTATATTTTAAAAAACCTCATTATTTTAAAGGTATTGATTTTTTAAGCATACTAACCGGAAAATCGAATTAATAATAATTTAAAACCGAACAACTGAATAACAAAACAAATACCATTGTAACACTTGAAAGTAAGAACAAATTATAACGTAAATAAAGCATCAAATGAACGTAACATAAAACGCACTTTAGGAAATGAAAAGGAAAAATACTTAAATCGCTTCTGTCATGTTAAGTTCACTGAACAACTCTTAATTTTCAAAGGAAGCGTTTAAAATATTCCTCGTTCTTTTACATTTCAAGCATCTTGCTTATCCGCTGTCGGAAATTCTCCTCAATCGGAAACATCCTCGAATGAAATAAGAGCAAAGACACACGCGCGAATAAGATAATAAAAAAATCTCCACTTCATATTTAAGATCTCAAGCAGCAAAATGAATTGGAAACCACATCGCAGAATCCCAACAAAAATTCAATCTTTTGCGTTCTCATCCGCAGAATATCCGGGCGATCGTGTCCCGGCGGGAAAAAGAGTGCCACAAAAGAGCGGGCATAAACATTTAGAGTGTTCCATCTTGCAATCTAGAAAAACTTCTGTTTTCCATTGTGTTCCATTTTCTTTATCTTTACTTTACCCGCGCGCGCGCGAAAAACATTCGAAATGGAAGCCAGGCTCAGAAATTGAATTTTACAGATGAAGGGAAAGAGACTTGTCCATCTGGGACGTTCGTTTTACAACCTCTCTGGAGGTGTCTTGTGGTACAAAATAAACGGTAGGATAAACAAACAAAAACTGCATAAATACTTCGGTCGCTACTTTTGCTTGTTGTTTTCTCCGAAGAAGATTTCTTTCTTCTTGAGGAATAGTAAAATGCTATTTCTTCGGCCTGCTGTTTTCCCCGTCAGTGGTTTCGAGGGGAACAAAATAAATATGGTATATTTTTCGAAACATATTTGTATTAATACTAAAAATGTTCATTTTCTTTGTGCTACAGTCTGTATCGGGAGTCTTATTTAACCGATTAAACTAATTCTGCTTAAATATTCCACTTATCAGTTCACCTAGATGAATTATTTTAACCAGAAGCAAACAAAATAAAATAAAAAAATAATTATGGTAAAGTTCTAATTATGGTAAGCAATACGTTTCTACATTGGTGTCAGAAATAAATAGAATTTTTGCTCGATTATCTCCTCATACATTTATAAAATGTCTCTCCAGACAAATTTCGATTACATTTAATGAAATCAAGTGTGGTCATAAGTTGATATAATACAAAAAATAACCATACAGCAACTATTATACACTCGCCTGATCGTGTGTAGGATCCAACAGACCAGGAAGGCTTAACTCTTCAATCCTGAGGCGACTTTTTATTTTCTCGTACACGAAGTATACAAAGAGAAAGTATTGTAATCGTCAAAAAATTCGAACTCGAGATTGTGACGAATCTCCACGTTTTAGACCTCCCTGAGTCCGAAAAACACAATTTTGGAATTATGCCTGTCTGTCTGTGAACACGATAACTAGAAAACTATTAATGCTACGGGGATGAAATTTGGTATGTTGTCTGTACACATAATTTGTAGGTTTCTGTAAAATTTTGGACAAAATCCGTCTAAGGGAAGTCTGCCTGTCTGTCTGTCCGCGGTCATGTGAACAGTATAACTCAAAAACTTGAATAGCTAGATGGATAAAATTTGGTACACAGTTTTATCGTCATGAATGTAGGTCCGTATCAAATTTTGGGTCAAATCGGTCAACGTGTTGACTGTCTGTCGGTCTGTATAATTGCATACTTGTTGAAACGAATTCTTTATCTCCATGCGCATGCGTACTTGTAGCAATCTCTGTTAGTAATCCACGTGGAAGGATTACGTCACTTTGTCCTTGAGCCGGCAAGAGTAGAAATCGGTATGCATCTCTTTGAATTTGATTCTTTACTTAAATATTTTCTGATAGTCATTGGATCCTGGGTTACGGTAGGTTCGAATTTTTTTTTATCCACGCGAGGGGATGGAAACAGCACCTTTTTGGAGAAGTATACGAGAAAGTTTAGGGGAGACCGCTGCCGCTGGTTTCTTCTAGCTCCTTTAAAACCGGGCATTTTTGGAGGGAAAAGACATGAATTGGACTCTACCCAACCTGGGTGGTCATTTACCCACCACCCCGCACCTGCTGTAACCTTCCCTTAATGCGCACGGAAATGGTCTGTGATGGGCAAGGATAATTATAACCCTACCACGCTTATCTCCTAAGCGATCTCGGAAACTCCCCTTCCCTCAAAAGAAGCAGACCGCCTCCCTCGGTATGAAAGGGTTAAAACAGTGGTTAAAATATCAAATTAAATATGGTATTAGGGGATATATTTCCTCTGATGGTTTTACATCTATCATAAAGTGAAATGATGCTGAAACAGATAGTTTATGGGTCCCCTTAATAGTCCGTTTCCTCTTTTCAGATGCTGGAAGATTCTGTGAGGGGAAAGGGAAGTTACGATTGCACTCTTAAGAGCATCGCAAATATGTTCTATATGGTTTAAATCCGGAGATATGACTAGCCAATCCATTTTTCGAATATTCTGATTTTCCTGAAATTCCTTGATATGAAAAGCCGTATGTCGAAGAGCTTCGTCGCTGATAAAAATGAAATGAGATCCAACTGCATCACTCAAAGCCCGAAAATGGAGCTTCATTACTAATATAATAGTCTATATCTCTCGGTAAGGCTCTGACGTCACCAACAATAAAACTCGCGCCATAGCACTGCGAGACGTTAAACAGCATTATTTCATTGTTAGAGAACCTGAATTTCAGTCATTTTAAATTTAAAAGAGTAATTGTCGTTCTGATTTCAAATTGAATAGCTCTAAAATAATAAAATAAAATTATCTATCGATTGAAATAAAATTTATCTCGCTATGATAAGTAGTTCCAGAGAAATTTTAAATTATATTAATCATATATTTCAAATTAATTTCCGTTCTCTAATAAAAAGTAGTAAATTACGTCAGTGGTATATCATGCGCGTGATGTAGTTCGGACGCCACGATGCATGTCATTATTTAGTGCAATCGTGATGATATAATTTGATAATATTTGTTGGCAACCTTAAAATTTACACAAAGACACCTGAAGTACAAGTAAAATTGTTAAACAACGAAAAATACTTCACACGGAATGTTGTTTACCAAGAGGTTTCTTGAATAAAGAAATATGTAAATAAAAAAATATTTCCTGTCATAAAACGTATGTTTATTTTATTTGTTTTCAATCAATGTTAAACATTTCTCTCGCATATATATCTATTTAAACACGTCAGATTCGACGGGAAATCTCTCGAACGAAGAGACAATTTGCACCCTTCAAACCATGACGGGTGATTTTCTAGTATCAGGAATAAATAGCAATGTAAATTCATAGCATGCTCGCGTACGTGAGAGATACTCTCGAGAAGAATTTCGTTTTACATCTTTTTAGCAGAGAGGGCTACAGAAGTATGGCTTTGGCTATACTTCCAGTACATTTCGACGAAGTAGGAGTCATCCGTTGTAATTCGAGGCGTTAATACGACTCTGCGAATCTACTATTTGTATTTCAGAGACACTCGCGACAGTTTACGTTAAAGTTAATAAAATGAATATAAACTGACTTCATGCTATTTATATTTAAATTTCATTTGTCGTTTTACTTCCATATTGTCTGTAGTTTCATATTACAACTATAAATATTTCAGTTCATAAATTGGCAATTTCATTTTTGTTTTCAAGTCATTCAGTTAGTTCTCTAGACATTTGATATTGTTTTTCTGTTTATGTTTACATCGTTTCCATTCCTGTTTAAATAAAAATTGTTTTAAATAATTGTACTTATTAATCCTTACCAAATTACAACATAATTTTAATAATTATCCTCTTAACCAGCGGGAGTGTTATCCCCTAAACTTTTTCCTATACTCCTAACACATGTAGAGAAAAAAATAAGCTAAAAGGCAGTTTGGACGCCACGATGCATCTCATTATTTATTGCAAACGTGATGATATAATTTTATGATATTTTTTGGCAACGTTTGACCAGCAGAGAAGTGCTCTTTTTGAATTTCGAAAAATAATTCATTTGAAGTTTTAACTTTTGACTTTCGTTTGACAAGCTGAGAATTTCATGGTTATTGAATTATAATAAAATTTTTAAACAACGAAAAATACTTCACACGGAATGTTGTTTACCAAGAGGTTTTTTTAATAAAGAAATATGTAAATAATATGTAAATAAAAAAAAATCCTGCCATAAAACATGTATTTATTTTATTTGTTTTCAATCAATGTTAAACATTTCTCTCGCATATATATCTATTTAAACACGTCAAATTTGACGGAAAATCTTTCGAATGAAGAAGCAATTTGCACACGTCATGGTATGACGGGTGATTATCTAGTAAATATAAACAAAGACCATATTCCTTTTTCAAATATATGTGGAAGACCTGGGTCTTTTTATTCCACTTTTTATACATAAGTGAATGTCCTGATATTTTATCTTCTGTCCTTAAATTTTTGAATGTGTGTTATAGGTTATCCATTATATCAAATTTACCCGTTATTAGTCAAATGAAAAAGAAATATTGAAAGCAAACATAACATATAAAAATATTCAAATATATTTTTTGAGAACGCACACGTTTTTCAGGAGTACAACAACCACGTCGGTGGAAACAAACAAACTGGTAAACACAAAATAAGATCTCAAACGAATTCCCTTTCTCCTACTGGCAACAAAATTCAACCTTTTTCCCGATCCTCTCCTCTGGAGTTCTCTTCGTGATGGTCTCTTCACTAAATCCCTGGCCGTGTTCCCTCACGCATGGACTGGCCAGAAGAATTCCAAGTTCGGAGCGCGTGAACCGGTGTGACAGAAGCAGAGGAATGGAAGCATGACCCGAAATCTCCACGAAATGATAGCGTGCGCTGGGCTTTGTTCGGGATTAGGCCAGGATTTTGGGGGCGCTTGTTTCTTGGAATAGGAGCTGTCTATGCCTGTTTGTGGCATCTAAGAAATGAAGCGATTGGAAATGGCTTCTAGTGGAAAAGACTGAGGTACAGAAATCTGCTACGGAAAGGCATATTGTTTGTTGAGTTTCGAACCGACTAAGCAAAGTAAATGCGATTTGGGAATTGCTTGATGTCTTGTTTTCGCTGTAAAGTCACAGGTTTACAGCGTTCGTGTTATACAATTAATAGTGGTCTTTGGAAGTTGTGTTTTTCAGAATTCTATATATAAATACTCAAAAATGAGTATCAGCTGATTGTTTAGTTTTAAAATTTTAGCTGCCTTATTTTGTTCTAGATTGACGTATTTAAAATTACAGCGGAGATTTTTTAGGATGTTTAACCCTCTGAGTGGTTAGCTATTTTGATCTACTTGCTTTAAAGTCTTAAAAATTTGCTTTTAAAGTAAATAATTGGATTTTTATTGCGTTTAATGAGGTCTCTGAAATCTTAAGAATATTTTTTCCATAATAGTTTAAGAAATTATACATATAAACATGAATAGCTGCTTTTGAAATGAATATGACAGACGGAAAAATACGTCCAAAACTCTTAGGGGGTGAAAGATTGCTGAAATACTGAAGTTTAAGCGTCAGTTAACTTTTTTTATGCAATAGTGACATCACGATCATTAACTAACTAAGGCCATATTTAAGAAAGTAATCTGTAACATACACATAAACCTTATTTACGGAAGTTCTGCGCGCTTCATGCAATAATTTAATGTACCCTCGCTCTAAAATAATCGGAAAGATTTCCAACACGCATTATAAATTGGAAATAATTCATTTCTGTCCACTTTATGATATGCATTACCTCATACGAAAAATTAATGTTGCTCCCATATTTCCCAGTTTGGCAAGCACCCCCACTGCTTCTTTAGGTCGAATGTTTAGATGTCACGTTGTTTACTTTTTTATTTCTTCTGTTCTAAAAATTCAGAGAGTGGTTACTCTCCCCTCTTTCATAAAACTTTCATTTTTTAAAAGAATATTTTAAAAAATATTCACTTAAATCACACTTGTTACTACCTTCGTGTTATTTTTTGAAGCAACAGGTTTCACTTCTTTTATGATGACCAAGATGATCTTATTAATTACCGGAAGAGTAATCAGTTGTTTAAAAGGGAGAATAAATTAAAATGTTAATTATGCGCAAACTTATTGATATGTCAACATTCCTCTGAAAATTAATCACAAAATAAACACCAATTCTTAACAAAACAGTATTTATTATTTTCCGCAAAGCATTTGATTTTTGAAGGAACTCAGAAGAATGAATCCCTACTCCTTTTTTATTTATATTGCACTAAGCTTATGCTTCTGTTGAATTTCCGTTCGATCAAAAACCTCTTCGAATTAAATAAGTGCAAAAATAAACAGAAAAGAGAATAAAAGACGCTCCATTCCATCCCATGTGTTCTAGCAGCGAAATGAAGATTCCGCAGACAAACAAAAACATTCGAAACCAATGGCAGACTCCCGCCAAAACCGAAATATTTTTATTCTAATCCGCGGAATTTCGAGGCGATCGAGCTACGGTAGAATAAAGAACACAAAAAAAACAGCGGGCATAAACATTTAGTGTGTACATCTTGCGATGAAGAAAAACCTCTGTTTACTATTGTGTTATGTTTTCTTTATATTTCTTTTCCCATGCGCACAGAAAAAACATTCCATCACGAAGCCGCACTCAGAAATTGAATTTTACAGATGAAGGGAAAGAGACTTGTGCATCTGGGTCGTTCGCTTTAAAACCCTTCTGGAGGTGTCTGAGATACAAAATAAACGATCGCAAAAATAAGCAAAGAAAGCATAAATACTTCGGACGGCTCTTTTGTCAGTTTCGATGTTTTCGGAAGAAGTTATATTCAGAATGGAAAAATGCTTTTTCTTTGTTCGGCTGCTTCCTTTTGTTTCTGCTTCTGCAGATACGAGGAAAGTCCAACAGGATAAATGTGCTTTTATGTATAAACTAACATATTTCGAATAAAATAAAAGCGTTTTGTTCCATATTTTATACCTTTCCTTAATAATATTAGACTTATTAAAATAGTTAAATTATTGCTACTTATATTTCCAGCATTGCGTTAAAAGCTATGCAGGAAACAAACAAAAAACCCGTGTATATGTAGACCAATTCTTGATAGGCACAATTTTAATTCTGTATAACAGCTACATTTTTTAACCCGCTTTTCTGTCTCGCATGTTAGCCACTCACTCATCGAATTAATTGGTAGGGCAGCGTAGCCTGCCAATTACAGTAGAACCTATCCGGGCCTCTATCAGACTAGGTCGAGGACGTGGTGGACTAGTGATTAGGTGTTGTCCTCTGTGATGTTTTTCCTTCCCGCGAGGACATTTTCCCACGAGAAGACAGTCGAACACTTTTCAACTAGACCGCAAACCGCAAGCCAGCCACATCTGGTGGTCATTAAAAGGACATTCGCGAAGGTAGCATCTGCAAGCAGAGAACGACCACAATACACAGGAATAAATAACTGTCAGAGAGCGCATATGGTCGGCTATCAGGAGATTAGCGGTGTTCTTTCCTGTCACACCTGCATAGCTCTTGTGGTTGTGAAACCTAGGAACCTTCCCACGGTCGGAATTGACCATTGGGGAGTTAGACGTTTAGTCGTTGGTCGCGTGGCAGTCCGGTTGTCCAGTGGAAGGAAAGGGAGGCGGAGCTCCAGCCCTTCAGGTAGGGATAAAAAAGAGGGGTGTTGGACTTGAATGAGGAGGAGAGCAGTGAAGAACCGATTAGGAAGTTTCGAATGTGGTTTCAGACTCCGGAGCGCAGAAAAGAGCTGTGTGATCAGCTCTAATTTAAAGTCCCGAATTGATTCGGACTTTGACAACGATAACTGAGAATCAGCATTATTTCGAAATCTCGGTTCGTCGAATTTCGAACACTCCTTGTAGTCTCGTGCTTAGGCTATCACCATGATAGGTGAAACCTATCCATCCTATATTGATCTCCATCTCTTGTGAACTCCAACTCCATCGAACTTTAACATCAAACGAACTTTGAACTCAAATGAACGAACTTTGTATATAATCATTTATTCCATATTTCTTATGCAAGAAATTGTTATTTAAATTACAGTTGTGTAAATGTAAATAAAATTACTTAGGTCAACCTAAGCATTACACTTATTTGTTTACACTTGGTCGCTCATAGGCCAAGACACCACACCTCGGAGCCGGAGAGTCTCCAGGTTCGAAGCCAGATTCCACTGAAGATCCGTCGTGTATTGAGCTTGTTTCACGCTAAATCATACGTAGGATGTCAAACGTCCTACCGCTGGCGTGGTGCTGAAGTTTGGAGAGAGGGATGCCAACTCAGGTGTTATCCTCATCATCTGACCGAATGTTTCACGTATACCGAATTATTAAGAACTGGATGCTGAATGTTTGATTCTATCGAAATTTTGCATATATGGTGTGTAAGTCAAATGGCCTCCCGCTGGTGAGGGCGGAAGTTGACATTGCAGCCGATTTTTGGTATAAAGTAACTCACTATTATAAAAGGTTGTTTTTAGGAGATGATCTTTAATATTCAGGAAGTTAATCAAAGAGAAACAAAAGACATTTTGATAATAGCGATGTGAGAAAGTTCCATGCAAAAAAAATGTACCGCAAATGTAGTAGTAAGTTTCACGTTGTTGATCGGAGGCAATATTCTTTTGAGAACAACGGTTAATGAATCATGGAGAAAATGCAAAGGAAACAGCGAAAAGCAGTTACATTCGTAAATCCTCTCATCAAAACTAGTAAATGTTTCAAAAAATTCACTTAGGAAGTTTGATAAGTAATAAACGATATTGTAAAAATGTTTATACGTGGTATTATTACACGAGGACCAATTTAAAAAAATTCAAATAAACAATTTTGGAACATCTTGTCGGAAGGAGGGGAGTCATGACTTAAAATTTAGTTTATATTAAACGAGTTTTCGGTTATCCGAGTGATTACTGCTCAAGTCAGCTTAGATGAACGAGGTTAGACTGGATTAAGCTTTGTTAAAGGCCATTACTATAATTTAATTAATAATTTGATATAGTTATTGAATTGTCGTGATTCTCTCTGTCGGATTGCTATTCAAAAACTGAAGAAAAACTTTTTATCAGTCACTTGTCATATTACGCACCGATGTATTGACTTTCCATCATCATGCTTACATCTCGGAGGTTACACCGGTCTATCAAGGAGCAAATGACTGGGCGATATTAAAGAATAGTTTGAATTAATGTTTCATATCATGGTTACAACGTTTTGCCTAAAGTCAGGACAACTGATATTCCATGGCAAAGGCCTGAAATAATGTCCGTCACGGGCCACGGCCCATTTCCGACATACCTTAAACGATTCAACATCAGAAACAGCGATTCCTGTGGCTGCGGAAACCTGGGAAACCCCTTCCACTATGCTACAAGCTGCATGTTTACAACCTCATACCACCTAACAAAACCGTCAACTGACCTAGAACCACTTTGGTGGAAAAGAGTTCTGAACAACAATTCTAGGGCGAAAATCAGAAAACTCATCCACTTCGTCGCAGAAAACGAAACTCTCTTCTTCCCCAAAGAAGAAGACAACAACTAGACACAGACTCAATTAACCCTAGGTACCCATCTTCCATACATAAGGCTCCACCCTCTCAAATTCAACAACACAAAGACTTAAAAGAACTAGCAGTTAAATTAATAAATATTATATTCTAAATGTCCTCTTTTTTGTATCCTTATATCGATAATGTAATTTTTTTCTCTGGCTTTTTCAATAAAGTTTCGCCAACCAGCCGACATGGAGACGTCCTGTCTCTGAGTTCGTGGGTATGCTGTGGTGTTAAGTGTTAAATAGTGAACCGACTAAATACAACTAGCTATTCAATGTTTTGCATGATGTAGTGAAATTAAAATTCCTTTTCCATTTACATTTGAAGGTCAAAATCTTTTTATATATTATATTTTTTACATCAAAGTGCAATTTTTCGAGTTAGTTTTACTCTCTTATCTTACAATTTTAGACATTTTCCATTTTATATATATTCATCTATTATAGAAGTAGACAAAAGAGATACAAAAAATCGACTCGTATACAAACTGAGAGCCATGCGAATGTTTACAGATTCGTAAAACTATTATTACTGCATGTTTCGTAGAAATATACGATAAAGACCATAAGAACATTCATACCATTCTTTACTTTGGTTGGCAAATAAAAATTAAAAGTGAAGATGATCTACGCCAGATCTTTTCGAACATCTCTTAAGCAGGTTGGTTATGTTGTGTTTTCTGGCGCAAGAGGATATTTGACTATGCTGCGCCAAACACATGGTACATAGATGTTACCAAGTTAATGATAGAAATTCCATTTCGAAAAGGAAAAAGTTAAAAGTGGTCTTTTAAAAAGTACGCTATTGTAAAAAAGTGTTCGAATCAGTTTTTCGAAACCAATATCTTTGAGAAATAAAAAGAGGTTTTGATGGGGATTTTCTCCCACCAAGTCTCGTATAGTAATGTTTCTACCAAAACGGTTAAGTCTGAAGGTATTAAAATTTGGACATTCAATTAAAATATGTCTTACCGAGAGAATAGATTGACACCTCGAGCATATAGGGGGAGGTTCTGAACATAGTAAATGTTTATGTACGAGTCTGGTATGGCCAATTCTGAGGCGAGTTATAATGACATCTCGTCTCCGACATAAATTAGAAATTATAACATGTCTGACAGAAGGATGGAATTCGTGCAACTTATTAACCTGTTGTTCGTCCCAAATACTTTGCCATTTTTTCAAAATCAAGATTCTAACAGCCTGTTGAGCATCACCTAAAGGAACAAAGTTTTCAAGCATCAGGGACGCAGTTTTAGACGCCTCTTAAGCAGGAGGGAGCTGAAAAGACATGGGAAAGAAAATCTAAAAATTCCAAGAAGTAATTGTTGGATGCAAAATGGGAAAAGGTGCATACTGTTGATACTATTTACAGAACACTAAATACTACCTTTGTAAACAAATAAATACACATTAGTTTAATAAAGAAATGATATTGATGATTTAAATTTCGAAAAATCATTGGAAGAGAAGAGATTAAAACATATCGAAAGTTCGGTAGACATTATCAAGTCGAAATCCTTCGAAGATTGGAATCAGAAAATCGCGTATTTATGTGACTATTCACACTTTTCGTATCAATATGATTACAACAATCACAAGAAGTGACTCCGAGTCGAGAAAAGACCACTGAAGCATCCATCCCACACCAGTTCCCCTTCTCCAGTTTGCAACAAAATTCATCCTACTCTCGAATTCTAGACATGCAGATATATCCTTTCTCTACACCAAATCCCTCACGCATGGAGTGGGCAGAAGAATTCGAAGTTCGGAGCGCATGAACCGGTGCGACAGCAGCAAAGGAATGAAAGCATGACCCTAAATCCCCACGAAATGATACCGCGCTGCGGGCTTTGTTTCGGATTAGGACAGGATTTCGAGGTTGCTTGTTTCTTGGAAGAGGAACCGTTTTTGTTTGGTTGTGGCGTCTCGGAAGTGAAGCGATTGGAAATGGCTTCTGGTGGAAAAGATTGGAGTAGAGAAACCCTCTCCGAATGTTGTTTTCATGGCATTGTGGGACGTAAATATAGGCGAAGGTTGTTGTGGGAATTGGTTAAATAGATTTATACTGTTCATCTAAAACGCCGGTGCATGATATTAAACGCGTAATGTTAGAAGTTGCACACGCTAAGGAGCATCCCGTAGGTTCATGTATCTTTAAAGTATGAAATATGAATGGTTACATTTCACTTTAGACTAGCCGCCTTCGGCGACCACCTTGTTCGATGGGAATATAATTTCAAATGAATCTCTTATGCGTAATTTTATATTCCTGGTTTCCTTAACAAAGTAATTTTTAACTTCAAATTGCGATAGACGTTTAACCCGCGTTCTTTTCGTATCCGACTTTACTTTCTTATTCCTTATAAACAAAACAGCTCTCTTAATCGTATTACAAACTTCATTACTGATGACCTGTAAAAAGTATTGATCTGCATTTTATGTCAACATTTTAGTCGGTCATTTTGTGTAATACATTTAGAAAGTAATTATGTTTAAATAACTTTTTCTACATTACACAAGAAGTGTACAAAGCAATTTGAACCGAAATTAATCAATTGTAATGAATTTAAAATATCACCTTTATCTTTATCATTAAAAGGTTTTATAGTTAATTCAGAAAATCATTCCTGTTGCTTCAACCGCTATTTTCCTATTGATTTCGAGATGAGCTTTTTAATCATTTCTATCTAACCGCAAATGACCAACAATGGCTGCCCTTTCAGTGTTGACAAATGACCGCTTAGCGGCGTCCTCCCTCCTCCCCCCGCCTACCTCCCTACCTTTGGTCGAAAAGAGAAACTGTCTCCTTGAGCGAACTTGACCGCAGTTAATGTACAATTTAACAGTGTACAGTACAATTTAAAGCATTGCAAAATTAAAAGTAATTATCGCACAATACTCATACTAATATCATTGGAAATATAATTGTTTGCACTTTAAAGTGATATAAAAATCAATTTCATGCAATGGTTCTTTCGTAACTTATTTCCGAAAGTATGGCCAAAAGAGTTCAAAATTTGCTTAATTTTTAAATAAAAATTTGAATAAAAAATTGAAAACAAATGGCTCCGAGGTGCACATTCCCACCCTCCAAAGTGTACCTGTACCAAATTTGGTAGCTCTAAGTTCAACGGTCTGTTCTGTAGACCACAAGGAGACACACACAGACTTTCTCTTTTATTATTAGTAGAGGTTTACTTTACAGTTAAGGAAGGAAATGGAAGACTAAATATCCTTTTAATATCTTACGTGAATGTATGCATTGAATTTACAAAGACAATTCTAATCGACCAATATATAAATATTCATTTTTTAGGGAAGTTCAACCATGATCTTCTAGCACTCACAATCTGAATCGCTCTAATAATATAATAAACGAATTATAGACTCATTGTTTAAGCTCAAGACAGTTGATTACAATTTCTACACTACATGCATAGCCTTTGAAAAACAAAGCAATTAATAAAATAATTGGACGAAACGAAAACAGAATATTGTTAGATGGAAAATGTGGAGATATTTTTTTGAATGAACTTCTTAATCTTTCCATATTAGAAAGTTAGTAGTCAGGAACAGTATCAACAACTGAACTCGAGAAGTTGAACATACTAACCACCTTTTTATAAATTTAGATACAAGTAAAATAAAGTCAAACAAGAGTCAATCTAAACTGGCGTTCCTTCCAGGCTTATGTGGTTCGTTTCTTTTTCAGCCTCTGCCTTTATTGCAACAATGTTAAAATTAAATAACGATTTTGTCTTTTAAATTTCCCACTATCGATTTTATCGTACGTTCTTCGAATTTTTTTAAAAATTTGTATTAATCAATTCTACTATGAAAAAGAAAATAGATGAGATACAAGTTTTGAATTGCCACGCTGAAATTATTTACCATTGCTCAGAAAGGAAGTAAATTATCATTTAAAACAGTGGATATATACATGATCTTCAAAGATAAATGCCTGTGTTAACGCATAGTGAATTCAGAAAGAACAGTGGCGGAGTATGGGTGGAAAAAGTGGGGAGTGAAAAACTTTATTGACATCTAAAAGTACCCGGAAGTACAGGGGTAGATAACAAGATTTAAAAATGTTGTTACAAAATTGGCTAGATTTCCTAGACGCTATTGTTAATTTTATATAATTCATAGTTTTAGGCAGCTAATATAAAATAAAAATTTAGTTTTCCCAGCAAAAAGTAGAGGCGACCACCCCCAAAAGAGATTTTCTTGAAACATTGTACTAAGAAAATCTGTTGCTGAAATGTTAAGATTTTTCAAGATAAGGTTCCGAGTATATTTCCTGATTACAGAGCTTAAAAACAATCAACTAGAAAAATTAGAATAAATTAAAAAAAGAATCGTAACTTAAACTTTAAACAAGAGCAGCAAAAAACCCAACAAAAATTGATCCCCATTAATTAATTAAATAATTTTCCAATTATTATTTTGAATCAATTTCGAATAGTTCTTAGCCCTTGAAAAAGTGGACTAGAATGCCTTGTTTTTTTTCGGTTTTATTCGCTTAACTCGGAGTTTATTTATTTTTTTGGCTATCTTTGCATAATCTTGATTTCCTGATTACACATTTTCAACATAACACTCAAAATGGCCTAGAAAGCATTTTTGAGCTGCTGCGACTCAATAAAGTAAATATTTTATTCAGTGTTCATTACGCATCCTCAATGCTTTTCAAAATTTTTTTCCAATTATGATAACACTTCAGATTTTAGAGGAATTCATCTATTGTAGAATCCATCATAAACTCCATTTTAGTGGCATCACATAAATACAAAGTCTGGGATCAAATAATGTGATTATACAGGACGAGTCTAAATTGTCTTTAAAAAATAAGAGGGGTGATAGTACCCATCCAGAGGAGCAATAATTACCATGGGACATAGGGTCGCATTCAACTCTTAGAGGCAGAAAAGAGTAATGCCCAAAGGCGTCGAGCATGAACAAATCATCGCCTCTGACATAGTTTTGTACCTGCCTAAGTAGCATATCTCCTAAGCAAGATGGCCTAGAGGCTAGAGCGCTGGCTTACGTATCCCGTGCGATGGATCGGAGGGGCGGACCTGTGGCTTGGCCTCCTCGCTCACCGGACCTCAACCCACTGGACTTTTTCTTCTGGAGACACATGAAATCTTTAGTGTACGAGACGCAAAATTAAGACACTACCCGGAACCTTCCAGAGGGTGCGCCAGTCACTCCTTCGCTGGTGTGAACTGTGCAACCACACACGTGGCCGCCACTTCGTGCACTTGCTGTGAGTTTTTCTCTGACCAATAAATCAGATTGTGCAACTTTTGGTATCGTTCATTCGCTTTCCCAACACTGTTGCAAGTTCATGTTGAAATCCTAATTTTACTCTTTTCTGCCTCTCAGAGTGGAATGCGACCCTATGTTCCACGGTAATTATTGCTCGTCTGGGTGGGTACCATCACCCCTCTTATTTTTTAAAACAATTTAGACTCACCCTGTATAAGAAGAACCTGACTTGAAGAACCTTGTCTGCTGTAACAACGATTCTCGCTACGAGATCTTCAGCCGAGTCCACACGCGTCTCGTACACTAAAGATTTCATGTGCCCCCAGAAGAAAAAGTCCAGCGGGTTAAGGTTCGGTGAGCGTGGAGGCCAAGCCACAGGACCGCCCCTCCGATCCATCGCGCGGGATATGTACGCCTGTGCGCTAGCGACCAGGCCATCTTGCTTAGGAGATATGCTACGTAGGCAGATACAAAACGACGTCTGAGCCGATGACTTGTTCATGCTCGACGCGTTTGGACTTTCCTCTTTTCTGCCTCTCAGAGCGGAATGCGGCCCTGTGTTCCATGGTAATTATTGCTCGTCTGGGTGGGTACCATCACCCCTCTTATTTTGTGAAAACAATTTAGACTCACCCTATATAAATCATTTTATTAATTAGCAACTTCAGCAACCGAACAACCTCTTCCTCCAGCGATGAGGGAAATTAAATCCAACCAAACTTCAACTTTCCTTCATGCGTCTTCATCACTCCATCCTTTTCTTTGGAGATGGAAGGTCCCGTTTCACCAGTTCAACATTCAACTTCGCCTCCTCTTCAGCCCATCATCCCCTAATGAATTCAGAACAGCTTTGTCGTTCTTTCAGGACTTTCTTCCAAGATCCTCCGTGTTTCTCCTTCAAATAGAGTTCCATCGGCCAACTCCTCTTCAAAATCAAACTTTTTAAAATACTGTGCGGCCCATCTCTCTGTTCTTGTGTACATTTTTATGTTATTTTTATTACTGTATTAATTTCTTTTTCACCTTTTTCCTTTCATTTTCTGTTTTTTTAATGTATTTTTTTTCTTCGTATAGTCTTTCCATTGCATTTTTGTTTTTATTATTTTCTAGCTATTTCATGTATAACTGTGTAATTTTGTGTTTTTCAAGGTTTTATTTTCTCATGTTTCCAAAATATTTTTTTTAATGTATAGCACAATAGCAATCCTTCCTTTGCTCCTGTAAATGTTTGTAGACTTGTTGCGTTTTTAATTAGGCAGCGGTATAGAGAAATGTCAAGTTTTAAGAGAGGTCAACCCTTCGGGTGTTGTGATTTCTCTTCCACTTCATGACCACGTCACTGCTTAAATAACCATATGGTTAAATAACCATTATGTTATGTAAATAAGACCCCTATTATTGATCGGCGGGTGGTACGAAGGAAATAAATATAACTTGTTAGAAATATGTTTGGAAAAACATCAAAATCTGTTTACAATATTTCACTTGTCACGTATCAAAGAAGGGAGGAAGGAGAAAAACGGCATGATGATAAAGCAGGACGACTCTCAAGACGCAAGAAAGCATCACATAAACGAAGCAGAAGAGACAGTATTTATGCATTCTTTATTACTGCGGTTGTTTACTTTGCACCTCAGATGCCTCCAGAGGAGTTGTAAAACGAACGTCTCTTTCCCTTCATCTGTAAAATTCAATTTCTAAGTTCGGTTTCCAGGTGGAATACGTTTTAGGCGAGCACAGGAAAAGTAAGAGACAAAGAAAACACAACACAATGAAAACATTTTTCTGGATTGCAAATATAGAACACTCCAAATGTTTATTTCTTGTCTATGGATGGCTTCTTTTTCCGTTGGGACTTCTTCGTCTGAAGTTCTGCGTACGGGAATGAAAAAAAAGAGTATTTTATGCGAGAATCTTTTTCCCGCGTTTTTTTCATCTGCTTTTGTTTGTTTGTGGTATCTGCATCTCTCTTTTTGAGCACTTAAATTGGACAAGTAGTATTAGGATTCTTTTTCGTTTTACGCTTATATATTTCAAGAAAGGTTTGATCAGGTAGAAATTCCAATCGATATATAAGCTTAGTTAAGTTTAAAAGCACGAAGAAATCTATAGGGTAGGGTTACTCAAGTCGTACCACAGCCTAAGTCGTACCTATTGTGATATTCGTTTCGAATAAAAAAAAATTGTAGAATTATTAAAATATTTAAAGAAAGAAATTAGATTAAAAAATCGTTTGGCCATAAAAGAAATTAATTTTAAAATACCGTTTGGCTGAAAAAGAAATGAATTAAAAATATCGTTTGGCATAATTCTTTCCTAAAGGTAATAAAAATAGTTTGGCAACGATATTGTCTTTTGCTAACGTTGCCTAGCAACGGAAAAGAATATTGAGAGATTGAACTTGGAATTCGATGCAAGTCAGAGATTGTAACTTTTGTAATGGAATGTGTATTTGTTTGTTTTTCATGTTCGTGCTGTGGTAGACGTCCAATAAATATATTATTTTTTATAAAGAAGGCTCACGATTCTTCATACTATGCTGCAATATATCTCACTATTCCATTCTGACTTTGTTTTCGTCGAATCAGCAACGCTGAGGGCAGTGCGATGTCTACTAGCATCGGCGATGTTATTTCCATTATTTAGAATAAAGTTTCAATGCGTTACAATCTGACCTCGAGTTAAAATAAGGTTTCGGTAGTTTTCTTATAGTTTTCGCGTATATTTCGTAAGACGTAGAGCAATAAATATTCTTTATCATATGTTATTATTTTTAGAGTATCATTCTGCGCTATTTCAATAGTTGCTTTCATGCAATAATGCCGCTCTAGTTCAATTCATTCTTTAATGATGCTTACTTAAAATCTTACAGTTGCATTTGCTTAAGTTGTACCACAAACGAGGCTTAAATCGTATGAGTTACGCCTTAAGTATCTATTGCACATCTAAAGACACGTATAATTTATTGAAAGAAAATATATTGTTCTTTTTAATATGTAATGCGAGATGTGCTTTTTCCAATTTTTAGGCAGGGCCCATAATCGTTTCTAAATTACCGATAATACTTAGAGATAAGAAGATATGGACGAGGCATTTTGAAAATTATTCAATTGTGATAAGGGCTTCAATGAAAGTATAATATTCCTAAACCCAAACTGTGACGTCACCTTCTAGAACTAAATAAACATTATGAATTTAGGAAACTGAAAGGGTTGACCGAGCATTAACTCAAGGCCAAAAGGTTTACTCAAAAAATACTAATACAAGGTATTTTTGCTTCCAAGGAACGACTTAGGACATAGTTGGCACGACTTAAGGACCGGTTTCCTTAGTCGTACCGACGTTATTACTTAAGATTTGTTTATTTCTTTCGACATAGTATGTGTATTTTGAACTTTCTTGTCATAAATAGCTGCAATATTCATAGAAGTTGTGAATAATGGAAAATTTAATCATTTATTTAGAAAAACCTGAAACTTGTAGACTTTTTTGCTTAGAGGGCACGACTTAAGCAACCTTACCCTATGTGTCCTTTGAAAATAAGATTTTAACCTAAAAGCATGAATGGATATAGAATGATTTTGTATTTTTATTTTTCATTTTCGGTACTGCATTTTAAGGCAGATTGTGTTTGGTGTATTTTTTGAACTTCATTTCATACTCTAACAGGAGAGAAGCGCAATTGGTCAAGTCCTAAATACAAAGGTTTGTTTTAATTTTTTTCAGCGTATCTAAGAAAAATAATAGATTTATTTTAAAGAATGTGTTACTTAATTTTTATGTCTCACTGTTTCTGAAATCTACCAGTTTGGAAACTGCTTTTAGAACTTCTTTCTTTATGAAATAAAATTCTCTTCATTCTAAATGTTTATTTCTATAAAAAAAATTAAAATATAAGCCCCTTTGGAATACAGCAAAATCCCAGTTAACCGAAACCCGTTTTATCCAAAAATCACGAACTGAACTGCACAGAAAAAATCGCGAAGGCGAGACATTTTTGCAACGATATCCCCACTTTTTCTTGCAAGCCACCCGAAGAAGGTTAGTGGTTAATTTTAGAATGCTAAAATTAAAATTAATAGTATTAACAAAATTAATTACGGTATTGCTTATCTATGCCTATCAGGCGGATTGCGCACGACGATGGATTAATTATAATAAAGAACATAATTGTAGTCCACAAAGAGAGTTTTGAATTCGTTTTACACTCAAAACATTTCAGAATTACATACTGTAATTAGATACAAAATAGAAATAGTTGTACATCCTTTAACCGAAAAAATCGTTAAACGAAACGGTTTCCCTCCCCACGTTTGCTCGGTTAACTGGGGTTATACAGTATTTCAATTATTTATGGAACTTTCGTCAAGAGAAGCTAAATTACAAATTATATAAACACTAAGCATTAGGTTGGAATGAAAATTTTTTTTTCTTTTTTTTAACTGTTAATAGTGCCCAAAAGTTGCCTTTTTATGCAAAAAAGACAAACATAAAATTTGATGGTAATCAGAACGTGTCTTGAGGTACCGCAAATACGATAAAATTTCAAAAATGTGAAAAAATTTGCTCCATTTCAGTCTTTTTCTCCAATTTCTAATTTGCAGTAAAAAAGCTTAAATTAAATATGTTTTACTTTTTGTTTCTTTTTATTAATAGAAGAAACGTTTTTAAAATCTTTAATACCTATTGTGAGTATATTAAAATATTGATTATTATCCAAAAATGTGCAAGAAATCGGCTATGGAGAAAGAGAACATGCTGTTTTGTGAAAGAGAACATGCTGTTTTGTAATGTGGGAATTATTGTTCCGTTATACTTTTAACTGACGAAGAACGTTTACAAGTACTTTATATATCCTTGTTATTAGCATCAGTAGCTGTTATTGGAAGATACAAGTGTGTGGGGGAAAAATTATAGACATCTAAAAATATCTGGGAATATAGAAGGTAGACAACAAATTAAAATTAGCTGGTTTCACCGAATTCCTTTGCTTATTTTATAAATCTTTGTTTTGGGGAATTAAAATGAATTAAAATTTAATTTCTCCCGGGGGTGTAGGGAGAAAGCCCCCTGACTCGCCGCCAAAGTTTACTATTATGTAGCAAAATGTATTTTGTGTTTTGCCAATGAAATATAATGAATAAAGTTAACTTTATTATTCGTTATTCTACTATTTATTTGTGTATGGCTTGCATTTCGATTTATAATGGAACTTGAAACTGTGTATTCATATTAATATTTCGTTTTCATCTTGAAATATTATACTTCAACCCGAGAAAGATTAATACTGTTAGATTACACTTGCTAGAGATGCGAACTAAAATAATGAAAAAAACTTGCTGAATGTAGCATCTATGACCTGAATCCACAATCCACACAAGGTAGGGAGGGAATGAATGGATTGGAAGCCACGAACTGTGGTCTTAATTTTGTTCCCCAAAAACTTTCGGACCACCACCATTTCTACTGAGTAAGTAGGTGTCTCGTCCATCAACTGCTTCGTGCCGTATTGCAACTATGCATAACAACAAAACCGAACATTTTGACTCGTTTCTAACAAAAATAAAAACAATTCTAAGTGTCCTTAATAAGTCGATAGCATAAGAAAAAAAGCCATAAAGAGTAACAAAGATTGTATTTTTTTATCTGGATCTCTTCTTTTTAGAGATGCGAACTCTTGCCAGATAAAAAATGCAATCTTTATTATTCTTTATGACTTTTTCTTCTTATGCTATCGACTTAATAAGGACACTTATAACTGTTTTTATTTTTCTTAGAAACGAGACAAAACGTTCAGTCTTGTTGTTATGCGTTGTTGCAATATGGCACGAAGCAGTTGATGGACAAGACTCCTACTTACTGAGTAGAAAATCTCGTCGCCCGAAATTTTTGGGGGAACAAAATCAAGACCACTGTAGGTGCCTTCCAATCCATTCATTCCCTCCCTACCTTGTGTGGATTGTGGATTCAGGTCATAGATGCTACATTCAGCAAGCCTTTTCATTATTTTTGTTGTAAGAATGGCGTTTTACGAGAGACCTGTTTCTCAGAGGCTGAAGGGGATTGAGGATGCCTCAAAAATACCCATTTCACCACTGACTCAGATCAGTAAAGTTTCAAAATGATGTTCCTGGCAAGAGATTTATAAACAAACATTTATTTCGCAGTGCAAACATGAAATTGTCGGTTAGAACATTAAAAAACATTTAAATCAAAAATGGGTCTGCAGATAGACACATCTCGTATCAAAGAGTTACCGTACACATAAGTATACTTGGGCGAGAAGAGGAACTCATTCAGTCAGGAGCCAAAAAGAACCATCGGTACGTCCGGATCCGAGTAGCTGTTGATCAACAAGCCTCGTGCAACTGCAGATGGAGGAAATCAGCCGCAAGGCTCAAACTCTGTTCAGGCAAGATGGCTATCATCATCTGTACTACCACAGAGGCTTGTACAACACCGATGTGGGTTGGCTTATGCTGCTTGCACTCTCTCTCTCTCTCTCGGTCTGGGTCTTGGTCCGGTCGGAAATGGAAAAGGCACTCCTATATATACTTGGATGAATAGTGCGTGCGCAGAGCTGCACCTTTTTAGCATCTTGCATGGAATTCCACGAGAGATGAAAATGCAAAGGTTCGAGAGGCCGCCACAAGGCATAGCAACGAAGGACAGAGGTATAGTTGTCTATATAGTTCTCTACAACTACAACAAAGACGCGTCATGGAGCCTAAACGTCAGTGAGGTTTTGTCACTTTTGAATGCCCAATATGTTGAAGCAAAAAAAATGCTTTTTCACTGGGAGCCATTTGCATTTTCTAAGGCACTAATGACCGCAAGGGACGAAAAAGTCATATTAAGAGTGGATGGCCACATTCCCTAAATACTTCACTGCTATTTCTACTGTCTTTCTTTTCTCAATCCAGCAGATACATAGAGAAAGTATCTCAATCGTCAAAAAATTCAACCTGTAGATTTTATGATTTTCCATTTTGTAGACTTTCTTGAGTGCAAGAGAAACATTTTTGGAATTAGAGCTGTCTGCTTGTATGTGAACAAGATAATTTAAAAAAAATTACAACGAACAAAAGTAATGATATTTGATATTTACACCAAAATTGTAAGTATGCATCAGATTTTGGATCAATTTCTTCAAAGGAAGAAGTTCTTTTATATACAAATGCTCGATATTCTATCCTTAACAATAAAACTAAGCAAAAGTGACCTATATTTACACAGATATTTAAAAACGCCATTTTTCACTTGCATCTAAGGAAGATGTATAGATCTGTTACTGCTCTTTTCATGTAGATAATACAGGAAAAATATGGGCTGTAAGAAAATATAAATATTAAATTTATTTAGCAGGCAAGAACTCGCTCCAGAAACAAATATCACCTCACAGTACTAAAAATTCTCCCCCGTTAACTTTATTGATTATCGGTCGATTGGCAAAACACAAAATACATTTTGCTATACAAGAGCAATTACAAGGATGAATAAAGTACTTGTCAGTGTTTTTCGTCAGTTAAATATACAACAGAGAAATAATTTCAGATTAGAAACAGCATCTTCTCTTTTTATCCATAGCCGATTTCTTGTACGTTTTTGGCTGATAGTTAATATTTTTATAAACTCAAAATAGGTTTTAAGCGCCCTAAAAATGTTTGTTCTATTAATAAAAAGTAAAAAAATATTTAATTCGAGCTTTTTTACTGCAAATGTGAAATTAGAGAAAAAGTTAATAGTTTTTTTCAAAATTTTTCAAATTTACGAAACTTTATCGTACTTGCGGCACCTCAAGACATGTTTTGATTGCCATCAAATTTTATTTTTGTTAAAATGTCATTTCTTCAATTTTATTTTTTCACAAAAGGCAACTTTTGTGCACTATTATACGTTAAAAAAAGAAAACAAGTTTTTTTTTCGTTCGACCCTAATAGACATTTAATTCAAGGATTTCCAATTCAGTAGCAGATTCTTATTAGTGGAAACAAATAGATAAAATATAAGACTAAAGACTAAATTATTTAATAATTTCTATTAATGAGCGGCTAGATAGCTATAATTCATCAGAAACAGATTATTCCAAGATATATTACAAAGAATTAATTTTTATTTATTTCACCTCTGTTGTTACTTATATGTGAAGTAAAATAAAACAGGAGTTATAGAACAATGGTACAGCATTTCACTAGAGTAGACGCCGTTTGTTGCTGTCACTTTGGGTCAAAGCCAAAGTGTTTCCTACATCCGAATGATGACACCCAAAATGCCTTAAAAGTAATGCAAATCTATAGTTGTCTATAAAGTTGTCTACAACTACAACCAAGACGCGTTATGGAGCCTAAACGCCAGTAAGGTTTTGTCACTTTTGAATGCAAAAGAAATGCTTTTTAATTTATAGTTATACAAGAATAGCAGAAAAAAACGGATCGAACAATATTGTTTAGTATGTACTGTCGAGCAAAAGATTCCGAGACCACCACTTTTGGACGATTTTACACCGGAAAGGGGTGTCAGGCAATGGTGGCATTTTCGGAGTTTCTTTGTTAGATCACGTTCAATAAAATGTAAACATCATTCTTCCATTCTTCACTTTCCCTCTATTTGGATGAAAATAGCTCCGCCCGGCGCATGCGCAAGAACGCGGCGAGATTCCAATCCTTTGTTACACAGTACTCATTCGTTTTAATTAGGAAAAGAAAATCGACACAATGCACAGAATTGCAAAGAATTTTTTACATTTTATAAAAGACACATTTTACATTACAAAAGACACATTTAATTTTTTAAGCTTTCTTTAAAAATTATTGATAGTAACACTT
>BGPR01022324.1:0-25491 GCA_013235015.1 Araneus ventricosus | reverse complement strand
TACTTCATCTTTTCTTTTCAATTCTGACTCAAACTGTTCCTTCTGAGTTTGAGATCGCTGCTCACTGTGAGTTAACAATGCTTCTTTTTCTTTACCAGCAGCAACAATTTCTTCATCAAGCTTCAATACATGCTTTTTCAAATCAGAAACTTCTTCTTCTTTCACTTTCAATTCTTTCCCTATGTTTACTATAGATTCTTCCCTTTCTCCAATTACATTGTTTTTTTTATTAATCTCATCAGACAATTTTTCATTTTCTTGTTGAATTTTGGATATTTTCTAGAAATGTAAAATATCCTGAGTATTACATAAATAAAAGTCCCTGTATAATATAAACTGGTCTATATTTGTTATATAAACTAAGATGTTATTTTAATAAATTATGCATGCAATACATTTATGATGTATATTGGGAATATGAACATCTCTCCTTTTAAAATTTATCACTATACTGGATTTCTATTCTTAGGAATAGTTCAAATAACTATAATTAGCTAATTGCATTTGATGAGAATACATATCAAACCAAAACTCAACATACACTTACAGCAAAAAAATAAAAATATCACCATTTACTATAAAATACCAAATTTTAGTAAGAAGTAATAAACATGTCATTTAGCAGTTTGTTAACTTTATATTCCCAATAAAACTACTATATATACTTATGAATTATTGATTTTTTCTTGCCTATCAATTTCATTATTTTGAATATGAATTTACACAATGAATTTTTAATTTAAAAAACTGTAACTTCATTGTGCTGTTGTAATTTTACAAAAAAAAAAAAAATCCACAATAGAAGCAATAGCCCTGCATTTGATATATATGCTTCTTATCAGTTGATTTTATTTATGAAGACCAAGATAGATTTTTGTAATTAAATTCTGCAATTAATTGATTACTATTCCAACAAGAATTTCCATATTGACAAGAAAATAATTACTGAACATGTAACTTACTAGTTCAAGAGATGATTTCAATTGAGTGTTTTCTTCTTTTAATTTAGAGAGCTCATTTTGTAGCAACGTCACATGTTCAGTACTATCTTTACTTAGCATTTCAACATTCTTCTCAGCAGCTTGTAACTTAGAAATTAGCTGAGAGATTTCTTCTTCCTTTTGTTTTGTAATACTTTGTAATGAATCTGTTTCATTACGTACAGCAGATAATTCTTCATTCAAATTTCCTATCATTTTCACTTTTTCAGAGAGCTGCTTTTCTGTATTAGAAAGAACCTATAAGAAAAACAATAATAAAAAACACAAGAATAATCAAATGGATACAAAAACATGATATCAAAGACCAAAGTTAATTACATAATTAATAATTTCATTAATATTTGATAGGAAGTCAATAAAACATTTTATTTTACTTAAAAATAAATCCTAATTTGTTTGAATTTCTCCACAGGCTGTACAATAACTCTGGCATGAACAAAAATTAAAAATCAGTTTAACAGATCTCCAATAAAAAGACTCTATAAATATTCTTCAAAAAGTATGTTTCACCCCTTTATCAGAAAGATACATTTCAATTCATTAATCTTCAGGATGGAGCCGTGGAACAAATTTATATTGAAACTATAAATACAGTTACAAACTATTTCATAACATATTTCTAGATGTCTCTGCTTTGACTTAAGTTCCAGGTTATTTATTTAAAAACAGATATTTGAAAAATATTCATTCTCACACTGTGAAATCAATCTCCAGGTTTATACTGCTTTCCAGCAACAGATAACCACCTACTACTGGAAAGCAACTTTTACAGACATCTTCAAATACCATATATCAGGGGTGGGGAACCTTTTTGCACCAAAAGGCCTCATTAAACTTCAGCAGTTGGGCAAATGACCGCACAAGCAGAATCTTAAGATTCTGTACAGGAGTGGCATTAAGAGTCTGCCCAATGGGGGGGAAAAGGGGAGGTCACAACCTGCTGTACAAGGAGAGACCCTCTCAAATTCTTGCCAGATCTTTATTAATCTACTTGTTGCGTGAAAAGGGTACAAAAATTTGCCCTGACGAGGGGAGGGAGGGCACAGCATCCCCACCAAGGGAGCTGTGGTCCCCGCAGACACCCAATCCATGGTTTTGTAATTATCATTATATTACAGATAAAGATATTATTCAATGCAAATTATAAATAACTGGTAAAGCTGCAGGTTCCTTAACCCTGCCATATATTAAGGGAAGGATGCCAGACTTGGGGTCAAAAAATCTCTCCAACTGCTGAATTTTTACACTTTCTACTCAAATTTAGAACAAAGAATACACACAAAATAATTAAACATGCAGCTTGCATAGTCAGGAAGTTTAGAATATCTCTATAAAATAAGATTGTAAAAATATTCTCTTTACCTACTCGGAAACCTATGCAAACACAAAGAATCCTCAAGCACAGTTACTTATAAATTGGATTGGGAACAAAGAAGCTGAAATTTGGAGATTCCTGCTAGAATTTTTGAGTGATGGCTGATAATGGGACTATGCAGTTGTTGGCCTTCTACTTTCTGACTGCCCATTATTATCATTCATCTGTACTGTATATGTCTTTATGAAGTATATGGTCAAGATCTTTTGTAATTAAAATTACATTTTCAATATTTTTAATTATCTAGTCTGCTGCTTATATCAAAGAACATGCACTTACAAATCTAACCTCCATTAACACTGACTCTCCTAAATTAAATAATAATTCTAACCTTGACATTAAAACATAGAAAAATGTTTCACAATTAGTACCTCTTCTTTTTCCTTAAGTGACTTTATACAAGTTGTCTTCTCTTCATTGAGGGCATCACAAGATTGCTTGGTAGCATCTAGTTCACTTTTCATTTTGGAAATTTCAGATTCCTTTTCTTTCAATGTTTCTGCCAGGGATGATATTTGAGAATCTTTTTCAGTAAGCGCTGATTTCTTAGATTCCAATTCATTCTTTAAAGAATCAAGTGCAGATTGATTCGATTGTTTTTCCTAAAAAAATTAAGAAAACGAATGAAAAAATTAAAATGATGAAGTTAAAGCACAAATCAATCTTCTTTTAAAACAGAAATTCTGTTTTTGTTTGTACTAAAACAGTTACACTTTTCAAATTAATCCAATTAAGAAGCATTTGTAAGCCAAAAAAAAAAAAAAAAGATAAAAGTACATGATGCTAAGAAGAAAAATGAGATCACATTGAATAACATTTAACTGATGATCTCACAAATATCATAAATACATAATATACATTAGACAAAGTCAAACTGTCTGTGAACTGAAAGAGAAAACTTTTAATCAAAAACATATTTTCTGTCTCATATCAAGAACAAAAAGTTTTAAAAAATATTCTTTTATTAATGAACTAAAAATTATAAATTTTTAAAAATCAAAAATATGGATGCTAAAAGTAAGTTATAAAAGCATGAGGTACGGATAGAATGATATTACACAAATTGGAATTTCAATCACATGTACAATAATATATTTTAATTTTTAATTAGTGATGTAAAGAATACTGATTTGGCCAAATACCTACTTTTTAAAAACATTCTACTTTTGATTCAAATAAAATATTTCTTAAATTTTAAAAGAAAAAATTTCAGATTCATAAAATTGTTTTTTTTATATTATTTGCACGTTTAAAAAATGTTTCACAACCTTGATATGTTTTTTGTAACATTCTAAATACTTTATTTGCGGAACATGACAATAACAAGTGCGGTAGAAAAAAAGGCTGAGAGTATACAAAGACTTGTAAATTGAGCAACAAAATATCTTTCAGCTCCTGATATCATAGTATATAGTAAGCATTTATTTTCTGAAAGTATGCATGAAACCTAACGGAACAGACTTCCTTCTGAAAAACTGTTCTTGCATCATAATTTCATGCCTTGAAAATGATGAATGATATGTAACTTTATTAATTACACTTATGTACAATGCAAATTAAAATTGGGTAAATGTTAGATTTTATTATAATAAATGTACTGATATATTTATTAGTATTCTTTGTTAAATGCATTTAAATATATATATATATGAAAGCTTGAATTTATTTGACCGAAAATATGTTAAGTATTCAGTCAGGCTGAATATTCATTACATCCTTATCTTTAATGAATGTTCAGGAATTTTCTTTCTGATGATATTCAAATTATGACTTAATTTCCTTATAGTGCTATTTTCATGTATCTAGCACTTTTGCAATTTTGTTTTGACTTCCATATTTTTGAGAAAAAAATATATATTGCTATAAACATTATACACTGCTATAAACATTATGAAATCTTAAAATAAATTTCTCTCAAATTCACTACCAGATGTTACCATACATATGGAATTGAAATTAATTGATAACTAAGTTCTTAAAATATTGTATTGTCACCAGGGACACACAACTGTACAAAATTGATTACCATCTTTATAAACCTTAAATTTACAAACATCGAACAGGTCAAAATAAATAAAAGTGGTTACAAACCTAGCATAGATGAAGCTGAATGCTCATTTGCCTGTTTGTCCCAATATTTCTGCAAATTTTGATCCCGAACTACCGAAGCTGATACATCTGGTGTCTTGTAATTTGCACCAGGAAAATGTTTGGAAAAAAGTAAGTTTTTGAGAAATCCTCCAATTAAGTATTTACTAATGGATTTCAGTTTCAGACTACAGAATTTAACTTACTTTTACATGTACTATACTTAAAACAAGTTTAAAAAAATGGCCAGCCGTATTCCCTCAAGCAATTCTCGTAGAAAATGCCTTTTCTTTCCTAAGCAAAGCTGCAATAAGTTAGTGCCAATAAATTTACTCACAAAACTCCAATTTCTAATACAATAGATTTTAAAGAAGAGATTAATTTTGTATAACAACGTTTTCTCCTCATGTTAAAAAATCATGACATTTAATTTAGAGGCACTGAATCTAGTATATTATTTTACATTACAGATATTAAAATGTACATGATATCTGGAAGATGTTGGAACAATATAATTTTTGTCTATTTTATGAATTAATCAAAGATATACTTTTCAATTTAAGGCCAAACAAACTTATCTGGGATTATCGAACATAGTTTCATTCAAGACACTATTTTATTGCAGTCTCCGCTCTCCCCGAAAAAGATTTTTCATACACAGAAATTATGCTTTCTTGTACAAAATTTCTTTTATCAGTTAGGAAAATCAGCTGTGTTAAACACATGATTATCAAATTTGGTAAAACATGTAAGCAAAATTCTGCTAAAACTATGGACTTAGTGATTCCACATTGAGTATGTGTGTATAGTAAATAGCAAGCAAACATTTCTTTCATATATTACACAATAATATTACCTCCTCAAATTTTTTCATAATATCTTCTTTTTCTTCAACCAATTTCTTCAATCTGTTTTCTAAGGATACAACTTTTTCAGAACTGTCCATGCTCATAGTTGATAATTTTTCTTCAAAATCCTTTATTTTCAATAGCAATTGAGAATTAGTTTCTGTAACCTCTTGGGCTCCTTTCTGTAAAGTAACAATTTCATTCTGTGCTTTAGAGAGTTCTTCTTCCTTTTCTTGCAAGCAGTTTGTTGTTTGCTCAATTTGTTTCACTAACCCAAGAATTTTCTGGAGAAGATAAAAATTGAAATTATTAAAAAATATAGTTGATGTGTGAGGAGAAGTTGAACCATGAGCTATTTTGAATGCACATGGTTCATTGTAATAGAAAAAATTTTCACCCATTAATGCCTAACATCCCTTTTTAGAGACACTTCTAAAAATGTATCATAAACACACAGGAATTATTTTTTCAACATAAATTTTACAAAAAATTCTCTTTAGTATCCATTTCTTATGTATTGAGTTGATGACATCATGCATTCAGTTGATAATGTAGCCTTTTTATTTCGAAGTCAGACTCAAAAGTAGTTTTTTGCAATGTCAAGAAGAAAAGAGTAAGTTCAATTATTTATCAATTAATTTACTAGCATTTAACTATATCAGTAAATACAATTGAATTTTTTTCCCATTTTAGATTGATTTCACATAATTTTAGATTTTGAAAATTTTGTGAATCCCCCTCCCCAAATAGGGATGATAGGTTTAAGAGGGCACTAAAAAATAAATTTCCAGATAGGATTGTTTTTTGATAATCTTCCAGTTGATTTTACAACATTTAATATTGTACAAAATATTATTGAAAAAATGCAACTTGGGCATTAATGGGTTAATATGAAACATTTCTGCAGTCATCATTTGTTGTATAATATTCCATTATATGTCAAACTTCTATATTTTTTATCAAATCCACATTGCAAAAGCAACGTCCAGTATTTATTATCGGCTCCAGAAAATTAGTAAGCTTATTCTCCTCTCCACAATTTTTATTAGTTTTTTTTAAAAGTAAAATCATCATGATTCAGCTGTGATTATTAATTTGGTACTTATGTATTAACGCCACTGCAGCTACAGATTTGGCGGTTTTTAAGTGCCGCCAATTTTGGCGCATTAGCGCAACTTCAGCTTTGGTGGCATTAATATGTAAGTACCGTTAATTTTTCATATTTTTCTAATCAGAATTACAGAAAGTTTTTTTCCCCCCTTTTAAGAAACAGCTCTGTGATCAACTACAGAAAGTGATATTTTGTAATGGTTGCTGTTGACTGAAAAGAAAATAATAATATTGAAAATCTGACTTGACAAGTAATAAGTAAAGTAAAACTTGGAAACCAAAGTTTACAACCTAGAAGAATGATCAAAACTATCTAAAATGAGTTCAGTTACCAAAATTTCTAATTCAAGATGAACAAGGATTTGGATTAAATGGCAATACTGAAGCATTGGCTTCAGAACTCGCTATCCCACTAAAATGTAAGCAATTAGTCATTCAGAATTTTAAAAATAGGTTAAGAACTTAAACTATATATATATATTCAAAGATATTTTTAAATAGATGTGCAAACTTGAGGATAGAGAAATGCTTATTTATTTATGCAAATTATTGCCATTTTTTTTAAAGCAAATTATATTGCAGATGAGAATAAATGAATAATTCTTGAGAGGAAAACTTGACTAATAACATGATTTTGCTGTATAAAAACACATTTTTCAAATGTTTAATCAATCTGCCCGTCCATTTTTCACAAATTCCAATACATGAAAAATTTCAAATGATAAGAGACTTAAAAAACAAAAATATGTATTTTTGTCAAAATTAAGAAAAACATATAATTAACAAGTAAAAAAAAAATGCACGAAATCTGACTAATGATTTTTTTAACAATTAAAAAAAATTATATAGTAAATGTTTACTATTATACTATCCTGTTAACCAATGCATAGAATACCAAAAGATGCATACACAATTTAATTAAGTACCACATAAACAATTAATAACATACATCTAAGTTCCACAACTCAAATGAATAAATATATTACTTTTAATCGGAATTAATGTATTAAGCGATCAAAATAATGAATTAATTGAAGGTTTATCTTGATGGAATATACATGAAGAAATGATTAAGGAAAACAGAGAATACCAAGTTCTGCATTTTCATTTTACAGGGTAACATAATACTTTATATTTACGGAACAAGATCAACTACAACCAACAAGCTGAGAGCAACTACTGAAGAGAATGTGCTAAAATGCAAATTGAAATCCTTAACAACATTTACAGTTCCATCAATTGGCTTTATCAGCAGTGCCCTGGAAATAATAACCCCAATTTTGACCACTTCAGATGATCAACAAAATGCTATATTTAAATCAAATTATTTGAGAATGAGACTGATGTTTGTTATTGATTCTTCATGCAATAATTATTGAAGGCATGTATACAAATTTTGAGAAACCTTGTATTTGATTTAATGCCTTTAAAAGTAAAATATAAGAAATAATAAAAATAAAGAAGTAATAAAAATAAACCAAACATTTACGAAACAGAAAAAGCAAAATAAAATGAAAAATACCTCCTCTTTTTCTGAAATACTAGACTGAAGTTGTGTTTTCATATCTGTCACTTCCTCTTCAAGGGAGTTTTGCAATTTTAATTTTTCATTCAATTCAGATGTTTTTTGCTCCAAATCTTGAGTCAAACTCAGATTTTTGTTTTTTAATTCAGCAAGTTCCTGAGTTTGGGCTTCCAAGTTTTTATCAAAAGTTGAGATTTTTGAGTCCTTTTCTTGCATGGAAATTTCATTTTCTTTGAGAAGATTAGCTTTTGCACTTAATTCCTCTGACAGTAATTTAATTTTCTAGCATAAAACAAATTAAAAAATCAGTCACTAAGCAAAACAAATCAATGCAATAAAAATATAAAAACTAAAATTAACATAATTCATTTTTATAAAATAACAAAATAATTATATTAATTCAACACATAAAAAACAAAAGAGAAGCATCATCTTTAAAAAATGAAGCCGAAAATTAATGCAATGGTCAGATTTCAGAATTTTTAAAAATATAATGCATGAGAAATTTATACAAAAAAGATACCTAAATAAACCTAGGTTGGTGAAAGTTGCAATACAATACAATTTTTAATTTAAAAAATCAACTTCTTATTTTATAATTGAACTTTTTTTAAACACTACTGAATTTTAAAAATTATAAAATATTATTGCCGAGTAAAAACAAAACCTATAAATACAGTTTATTGGAAATAATATTAATCTGAATCAAAACGATATCAATGTAAAATTTTATGCTTTTATTATTATTTATATAAAAATTTATAAAAAATTAAAATTATAAATAAAATGCATTTAATCCCTCGATTACAAAAATACACCTAGTTATAAACAGATAAATCAAAATGTGTTACACTTCTATGAAATGCAATATACAAGACTTATTTTAAATCCCACTTATATATGTTTGTCATTATTTTTTTCAGAATTTATCCCATTTCAATGTGATGAACTTCAATTAATTAATATCTTATTGCATCTTAAAATAAGATAAAATGTGCAAACTATAAACAAGTTTTTAATTTCTCATCTAAAATATAAAGATATCGTTAGATTTTCATAATAAGAACTATGAACAAAGGGAACAGCTTAGATATACGGCATCACTGGCGATAATCTTGTATTTGTGACCTTTTGTCGCCTAAATGAACATTGTATCACTAAGTCACCAAAATAAAATATCGCTACTGGGGTCCTACATTAAAGCTGTTGGTAAAACAAACTTATTGCCAATGATGCCATACATCGAAGCTGTACCAAACAAAGTAATATTTTATATATTATAAACTTTTTTTACAATATTAAAATTATAATAAAAGATACTGTTACAAGCAAAAATTATATAGAATTTTAACCGTTGTTGTTCATAAGCATTTTTATTTCCATTTCTTTCTAAATATATAAATAAATATAAAAAGTAGTAAAAATTTAATAGAATAACATCTACCTCTCCTAATTCTTTTACAATATCACTGCTGCCTTTCGCATTAGTAGTTTGAAGTGTAATCTGCTCATTCAAACCTTTATTTTCTTCAATTAATTGAGTCATTTTTGCAAGCTGAACATTCAACTCAGATTTTAAATTTGAGATTACATCTTCTTTTTCTTGATTAGTGTTGTTCAATGATGATAAAAGATTCTTATTTTTCTCATTAGATTCATCCAGAAGTTTCTTCAATTCTTCCACTTCTTGCACACATTTCTGTAACAGGCATAAAAACAATGTTATATTTTACCTTGATAATTCACAAGTTGCTTCTAAGAAAATTTTTTAAATGAATGAAAAAATATTTAAAAAAATAACAGTTATCGCAATAAATTTCTTGATTTAAAAAAAATTAAGTGAATTTCTTAAAAATGTGACATTCTTTAAAAAGTTATTTTTAATTAAATAATTAATTAAAAATTATAAAACACATTAACCAGCAAGTGATAAATATATAAAAATACTTCACATATCTAGATTTCTGATGTAACAAATAATGAAAGAAACGGCAGAAGAAAATTATTTTGAATGGGGAAAAAAAGAGAATTTCTATAAAGGACTTTTATTACTGTAATAACCATCCTGCCTCTGCATATTTGAGTTCACTTGTTAAACTGAAGTTATTCAGAATATTTTGTTATCAAACAATTAAAATGGATTAAAAAAAAAAAATTGGAGCAATGCAAAATGTTTTTTGTTTCTCTTACAAGGTAGAAGACACTAATGATTTCACAATGGAAATTTTATATGCAAAAAGTAATTTTTGTTTTTACAAATTGAAGCATTTTGAGTTAGTTTCTAAATATAACAATCAGGGTTGTCGATTTTTTTGATTTTTTTCAAAATAATCGATTTATTTGATTTAAATCGGATTTTTTTGATTTGAATCAAGATTTTTTTGATTTTAATGATTTTTTTAAAAACTATATATATATATTTAACATTTGTATATTAGACAATGAGCGTTACAGTCATAGACTTACATATATATAACAACATACCAGTCATTAAGGTGTACTTTCTTTTTAAAAAAACAAATTCAAAAAATTTAATTCTAAAATGTAACAACTATTTAAAAAATATTTGTGAACTAAAATATAACAATAATATACTTTTAAAATATAAGACAATTTTATTAAGGAAAATAGGAACAATATAATAAAAATTGTAATTTCTTGTCTATAGATATATTATTGTATGTTAGAATGTTATGGAATTTTACACTCAGCTGTTCGATTTGTTTCATTACAAACACAAGTTTTGAAGCTTTCTCTACTCCTAATCTGTTTGACCCAAAACATTAAGTAAAAAAAAATTCTAGATAAAATTTTAAATTCAGGCTTCAATGTGCATTGAGTCACCATCAGGACTACCTGTGCGCCAAATTTCATGACTGTAAGTGCGATAGATTCGTCTGGACATTGCGCACAAGTTCACAAACATTGCCTTTTATAAGTATAGATCATAGTTTAAAATGCACTATGTAGATGTTTGTATATCTTTTGGAGCATTTATATGCATTACTTAATTATCTTACATTGGAACATTATTGCAATATAAAAATTTGTTGTCCCCAACACTATTTAGTTTTCTCCAATATTAAAATGAAACTCACTGCATTTTACTATGTTCTTTCTTTGTGAACATGATCCTTTCACAATATTTATTTTATTTTATAAAAAAAGGAGTCGCTCATACTGTGCATTTTATTGTGTTGCTCACTAGAGATTTATTTAACCCTTTGCTCGAAGTGTGCCAGTTAATGGCACACCTAATTTCACTCGCTTCTCAACCGTTCAATTCAACTATAAATGGAAAATAATAGGTTTAGGATAGGGCTAACAGTACTCCTTTTAGAATGTATATGGCAGTCTTATGAAATTTTGTTTCAGAATAGGAATTATTAGAGATAAAGTTTGGGAAAATTCCTTGACTCAGAGATAAGAAATTTTTTAGTTCTGGACGTTTAAAAATTTTAGCAAAATAACTCGAAAATTTTGCTCCAATATTCTTGAAGTTTTAATTTATAATTTTCTGTAAGATTCAAAAATAATTTTCGAGTGTATCAAGGTGGCTGTATCTAAGGGGGTTCTCATGAGGAGGTGACCCTTTCGGGAAATCCCCTCCTGGAATGAAGCAAGTTTTTTAAAAAACATTTTTTTGTAGATTCTATGTCTAGACAATAAACTAAACCCATTCATGATGTTTTCTCATCATATTTCAAAAAAATTATTGCCTTGCGCCGCAAAGGGTTAAAATCTAATTTGTTTGCATTCTCAAAAATAAAGATATGGAAAGTACTCTAGTTACATCAATTCGATGAAATATTTTTTTATGTTCTATATATTCTTTCTTTAAATATACATTTAAAAATATTTTAAAATCACTACTTAAAGATACAAGAACAATTTTATTACATTAAAGTAGATTAACTTGATATTTAAAATAAAGTGATTTAAATCAGTGCTTTTTTTTAAAAAAATCAGTTGATTTAAATCGCGATTTAAATCAGTGATTTTAATCAACTGATTTAAATCACCGCAACCCTGATAACAATGCTAGTTCATAAAAAGCTAAGCTACTTTATCACTTCAAGATAGATTTCTAAATAACAATGAATAATAAAAATTGTAATTCTTTCAAGATTATTTTCAATTTATTTACTCTATAAAAATAAAATTACTTAAAATAAATATTGCAGCATAAAAAAAATCTTTCATGCAGCAATGTTACAAAATAACCATTTTTAGGCACAATACATTCAGATTAAAATGAACTAAGCATACAGTTCACATTTACAATATCACTTAGTTTTAATTTTTTTAAAATGGAAGAATACAACTTTTATTTTGAATTTATATAGAATGATATAGAATATGAATTTATATAGAATGAATTATATGTATGATGTAGAATAGAAGTAGGCATCTTGAATTAGGAGAATATTGCTGAATTCCGACTGTTAGCAGTAGTTACTACCTTTTTTTATTCCAGAGTGCTATAATAGGTATCCAGATTAAGTTCTCAATATAACAACTATCTAACAGTGGAACACATTTTAGGGAATATTTCAAATTACACATTCCTTAAAACTGATATTTAGGTTTTCTGAATAACCTAAAACCAAGATTTCAGAGGGACTGTCAATACTGTTCAATCCTTGCTCTATACCTTATGATGAATGAATCATCTACAGAATTGTATGTGTCCCAATTCCAATCATGCTCTCTTAACATGCAACATATTTTCTAAAACTACATAATATTGATTCCAAATTAATAACTTCTGTCAAATCGTAAATTTTGTTAAATAATCATTTTTTTAAAAAGAATCTGTCTCTTGTTCTTTCAAAAAGAATTCATAAAAATCTTTCACAATTTTTTAGCATGATGAAAAGTAAGGAATTCATTTTCATTCTCAACTTTAATAAGCTATCTCAACTTTTTCATCCCACTTATTTAAAAGCATTTTTTTAAAATGAATATAAAAAGTTCATAATTTTTTTTAAAAAAAAGTTTAGATTATAAAGTTAAGAAATTTCCAGAAATAAAATCTTCTTTTTACATTAATCAGACTGCACTTCACAACAAATGCAAAATTGAAAAAAATAAATTACTAATACAAAACTGAAAAATACATACACTTTTTTCTTCTTTTAGGGCCTGCAAATCTGCTTCAAGCATAATTATTCGTTCTTTAAACAAAGCTAGTTGAGGATCAGAAGTTAGTTGCTCAGGAACTTCACTTAAGCTCTCTTTTCCACTAAGTATTTCTTTTATATTAGTAAATTTAGGATCCTGCAATCAGAAAACTTATAGTAATATGCTTACACATTTACATATGAAACATATATACATGAAGTAAAGGAGGTAAAGATTCAAAAGAGAAAAAAAAAAAAGTTACAGGAAATTGATACAGAAACCTACACATTTTTAATATTAAGCGACTCAATACTGCAGAACCAATAACAATCAATAGTACAGGGGAAGGTATATGATTTTTTGCTTTTTTTTATTTTAAAACTGGTAAACTTAATTCAATTTTCTCTAAAGCCTTAATAAATTATGATTCCCCTTATACTATTTACTATACATCCTGATGTTTTCTAACAGTAATCATCATGTTCATTTCAGCATTTCACAGTTCAATCATAAATGAGATATCCTATCCTGAAAATTAAATAAGCAGTCAAGTTTTTCCACATGCAGATGCATTTTTTTTCTTCTAATGAACATTTTTTATCCATGTTTTTGGACTTCTCTTGCATATTGCATATAAGTCATAACAAATAAGAAATATATTGTTGTTTTAGCCATTAACTCCTACATTTCTTCTAATAGTTATCAGCATTCATTTAAGAAATAAAGAGTACATTCCTACAAATTCCATATTTTAACACATATATATTTCATCTTAATAAAATTTTGCCACAAACAAACCATAAAGAAATGTTTTAGAATTTTTTAGAAGATGAGTTTTATTTATCCTAGGTGCATTAAAGAAACAAATCATATGCACTTATTTCATGACAGTACAACAATAGTTGTGCAAAAACTAAATCAAAACTGCATAAAATTTATTGCTTTCAGGACTCAAGCCTAACCTCATACCTACCTTGAAAGGTGCAGTGTCAAAGTTCTACTCTACACATGGAGATGATCTTTCAACTGTAATTGCAAAAATGCTTATATTTTATTATTAAAACAGTGACATCATCTATGAACCTTCCAATACTACAATACTTTCTCATTATCCTCAAATATTTTTCCTTTTTAATCTGGTCTCGTCCTTTTTTTTTTTTATGGATTTCTAATGTTTTTAATAACAGTATATATGTCTTACAGCATTTTTTTTTGCATCTACATACTCTCTATAATAGGCAATCCGCTACAGGTGTGAAAGAAATATTAAGTACAATAAAAGACACTAAAAATTATTTATTAATACTTACTAATTTCTCATTCAAAAAACTTTCAAGTCGACTTATTATCTGGTTTTGCTGTTGTAGCTGCATCTGTGAACATATTTTTAGTAAATCAATTTGCATAACATTTTATTCAGAAGATGAACTAGTGAACAAATAGATAGATGTACTAATTTTATCTTACTTCTGAATCTCCCCTTGTAATTTTTTCTTCATCTAACTGGAACTGCAAATCTTCAAGTTTCCTAATAAAAAAGAAATATCCAACTCATTAGTGAAAAACAGAAATTTGTAAATCAAAATTAGAGTACATTGTTAGCTCAACAAGCGATGCTACCTCAAAATACATTTGACAATTCAAGCAGTTTCAGTTAACTTTAAAACAGATTTTTAAAGTTCTTTCTATTTTATGATGCTAATGATTATTCTGAATAATTTTACTGGTATTCCGTCGTATATGCAGTATCAAATATCAATGATATGGCAAACTAACAGGAGAGTTCTCCATTTGGCTTTCTGTATACTAACAGGCCAGCTGAGAGATGGAGGCAAGAAGGTCAAAATCCGGCCCAGAGGTGAGCCCGCTGGTCCCGGATTAAGAAAAAAAGATTTTTCTTATTTTTAAGAGAATATTTTTCCCATGACAAATGGGGTAAAGCATGAGTTGAAATATATTTTTACATATATTTTCTCAGAATATAAAACTCGCACATTCTCATCTTAATCAAAATTACAGTAGGTGGCTAGAAGTCTGATTTTCGCAACATTACGTGATGTGATAGGGCAACCACAAGAAACACTCAGTCTGCTAATTAGTCACCACAGTCATAATTTGCAAAGGAGGCCTGCATACCAGTGTGGGAGGCATATAAGTGAAAACTTTGCCCTAGTGCCCCTATATTATAATATGGTGCATTCTTTTCATTTCTCCTTATAAGAGTCGGTTCCTGTTTATCACATAGAAAAAATCAAAGCAATTGAATCATGTACCAGGAAGATGCAGAAGAAAGTGGTACACGCTGAGACAATATGGTGTGTTTAGTGCTTCATAGTATAACGAAGAAAACTGCGCAAGAGCTTTGGACACCTTCTTTTTGACTTCAAACTTTGATACATATTTACACTTTTGGTCATAAGATAACATAGTAAATTTCATTTATGTCTTGGGTCTTAGCTCTGGTACTGGAGAGTCAGGGATTGAAGATCAGATGCAACTAAAAATCCATTATGTACGAAAGCCTCATATACTTTAAATCTGTTATGTGGGTCAAGCTTCCTTTCCCTGGTGTGACCTGAGAGTTTTGAAAGGAGGATGCTTTTCAGGAGTCATCCACATCATCTGACTACACATCAAAATTACAAGGTTAATCCAAAATAGCCTTCTTGTAGCTTCCAATTGGAAAGTTAATCTAACTGAATAATACCATTATAACTGGAAGTATTCTTGAATTTAAAGATGCTGATTCGAAATATATTGGGGGGGGGGGGGGTAATGGAATTAAATTTAAAAGTCCTCAGCAATAAAGATAAATGGGAAATCAAGTAAAAATAAGCTTAAGGAGAAGATGGAAAGAAAACTTATTGATGAGACATATCCAACAAATTAATAACTAACAAAGAACTTTGACAATTGTTTAGGAAAAGTGAAAAGGCCAAAGAATTGGAGGACAAAGATCCAACAATACAGAGAAAACTGAAGGTTTGTCACAGTTTAGATAAAGAGATGAGACATTTCAAATTCATGAATAAGAAGAAAATAAAGACACCATTGTTCAATTGATATGTAAAGTTTATTTGCAAAATATAATAAAAGTGTTTTCAACCAATTTCATCAAACTAATTAAAGTAATATATACTGATCTAAGTGTTTTTAATTTAATGTTTATTATCTTCCAGGCTTCTTAAAAATTATTATTAATTCTTAACTTAGATCAATATACTTTTGATATATAAAGTTTAATATTTAAGTAAAAGATGTAGTGTATGATATTTGATTTCTGTGATATTATAACTAGTTAAATAATGAGTTAATTAATCATTTAATTTTAAAATAGTTTAACATAACTTTAAAATGAGTTTTAAATCATATATTTAAAAATATGTATTTTTTTAAAGTATTAAAGCAATCCGTAAAAAAGTTTCAACACAATAAATTATTCATATAAGTAAAACATAGATTTAATTTATTTTAAAAATAAAATTCATAATAATTTGGGGAATAAACAATTCCCGTTGCTCACTGAGCAAACAAAATCTAACTTTTCAGACACATGAAAATACAAAATCAGCTAAGCTTAACTTTGAACAAATAAATACCTTTTTAAATGAAAGTTAAAACTAATTTACATTTAAGTTTTAAAGGTAGCTAAAAAATACATTAAAATAATTAAATCAGAAAAACACTAAAACCTTTATCCATTTCACTAATTTCATATTTCAACTTCAGATTTAAGTTTCCAAGAAACATTTAACAGATAAGTTTGTAGTGGTAATAAATATCTTTTAAATATTTAGCAACAGATGCTCGAGTTTTTGAAACACTTGAATTATGCCTTAAAGAAATATTTCAATTAAACTCCATAATCATTTATTTATTCTTACAAATTCAAAAAGACTGAAAGAAAAATATAGAAAAATCTGAAAATTAATATTCGTTTTCAAGCAGTAAGCCTTCCTTTTTTTAAACAAGTAACTTTCTTTAACACAATAGATATATAAATGAATCACAGTATTAATATAAAAAAAAAAAATTATCCATTTAGTACAATAAAGTTATACCTTTTTTCTGTAGACAATTGCTGTTCCAAGTCTTTCTTCTCATCTTCATGTTGCTGATGCTGATTTAACAATTCATTGTACTTAGTTACAGCCTAAAGAAAATTAACATAAATCAACTGACATTATGAGATAAAACAAAATTTTACACAAGATATTCATCAACATCTAATTATTATTTTTATAATAATGACACACAGAAATTATTCTTCTACAATGACCATACCTCCTCACATTGACTAACAACTTTAGCAAATTCTGTCCTTTCCAGGTCATGTTCTTTTAGCAGCTGTTCAATATGCTGTTCTTTTTCTTTCAATACTTCCTAAAAATCATAACATGCACATTTTAAAATTTTTTTGAACCACATTCATATCTAACAACAGTACACATGAGAATAGCAATTTAGTAAATTTAAATTGAAGTATGCAAATAAACATTAAAATAAATGGTGCTAATATACAACATAACAAAGCAAAGAAAAGAAACAATCAAACATACAAGCAAAAGCTAGAGAAGATTTAAAAAAAAAAATGCCAAATAAACAGTTCATGCATAAAATTTGAAGCTGTTATATTTCTGTATATACTATTGAATTAAAAAAAATAAGTAATAATTTGTTTAAATGATTATATCAACATCTTAATTATTAAATAAATTTTTTTAATTATTTTCTTTTTTAGAGCCATTTTTTATAAAATCAGTTAACTAAAAATACAATTTTAGAGCAAACTGAATACACTTTGTCTGATTAAATAACAGTGATAAAGTAATGCATCAAAAGTGAAGTAAAAAAATTCAGAGTTAAATGTTTCAACTAATTCTAAAATTTATTTGAAATTTAGTATGGAATTCAAAAATGTTGTTAATACAAATAATTTTTATAATCACTTGACTTTATTAAAGAGTTTAAATAAACTTTCATTTGAAATATTAATTTCATATGCCTGTAATAATGAATAGCTTTTGGTAAAACTTTAAAAGAAACAATAAAACAAAATGTATATATTTTCTTATGTTACTTGATTTGATTTTAAAAAATTTAGAATCAACTCATATTGTTTTACAATTATTGATTGAGAATAGCTGATTTAGAATAAAATATTTTAAACTTTGATTATCAAAAATAGTTTGTCATTTGTAGTTCACAAGAAATAAACAATAGTCCTAAAATCTTATTTCAAATTGCTACTGACACAACATTTTTAAATAGTAATCAGAAACATGATACTATCAGTAAAAGAAGTTGAAGTGGGGCTTTGTTTCGGATCTATAGCAGCAAAGGCTGTCATCCCTAGTATCCAAGAGTCATCAGTAAAAGTAATACTCAAAAGCTTATTCCTAGAAACATTAAATTAAACAATACCTACCATTTTGTTATTTATATTTTAAATATTTTTTATTTCATTCAGTTTTTTGAATAATCATTATATCAAAATATTTTCATTAAATTTAATTTATACCATTCTATTTTGAAAAACCAATGAAAAACTTCTGAGAAATATCTTTTGAAAGTTCACTTTATATACATAACTTACTTCAAGAGCGCGGCTGGTGGTCATTAAACCCACGCCGGTACTTCTAGCTTTCTGCTGCAAAATGAAGCATTATTTAGCATTTAAACCAGGGAAAGGGGAAATGCAGAGGAGTTAAGACACTCAATAAGAAAGACCTAAGCAGAGTAATACTTGTCCATCAAAAGTACGATTTCAAACCATGACAATAAAAAATGCAGAAGATAGAACAACTTACTTTTCAGCTTTCTTTTGAACAAGATTTCCAGATGCAATCCTACTGTCAATCATTTTTTAAATTTGCTTTTACATAATAAAAACACAATCCTGAATGACACTTTAACATTTACATGCAAAAATTATATTTATAATGGTTAAGGGAAGCTATATATATTAGTGAACACAAATCATGCACTGAAATAAAAAAAAAAAAAAAACAGGTTCATAAGAAACAGGTTAATCAGGTTACCTGTGAGTTAGTAAGTGACGTGACACCCAGCTTCACTCTACTTGCCTTTGAGCTGGTGCTCACAGAGCTACTTAGAGAATCTTTACTAGTAGATCTCATGAGTGGTGTACCACGTACAGAGGGAGTTCTTGGTGTACCTGTGCCACCAGCTCTGGAAACTTTATGTAGAGGTGCAAACAGCCCATATTTCATTGGGCATGTGAAGTACCTAGAAAACAGGTTAAATTTTAAATTCTACCAAAATACAGAAATTAAAGTTATATATTATATAAATATATATGATGATTTTTTTGATGAAGGAAAGTTCATAACTGCATTATTTTGATTTCATAGCTATTCTCTAATGGTTTAAAATAACTTTATCTGCTGAATATATTCAACACTATTTAAATAAAAATGCCTACTCACCTTTTTCCTGCAACAGACCCATCATTCTTTCCTACAGGTTCATCAAGAGCAATTCCAGCCCATTCTCCTTTGGCAAAGTCAGTTGTACCAAGGAATTTTAAAATCCCAGATTTATCACCGGTGGTTGAGCTGACGACAACTCTTTCTCCTATTCGCAGTCGTGAACAGACTCCTTTTGTACTACTGAGTGAAAGATTTGAGGCAGTGAGTCCCCGGCTGTTAGGAGTAGCAAAACCGGGATTTCTGGGGGTCGTAGGAGCACTGGGTGTAACTGTATCACCGGTTTCAGAAATTGCTCCAGCTGTCTTTGAAAGCTTTTGAGGTCGAGCAAATATACCTTTTTGTGGAGGGCATGTAAAATATTTCACTCCAGCAACTGATCCATCATTTTTACCTATTGCTTCATCCAGTATCACCCCAGCCCAAACACCAGGGGCAAACTGAGTTTTTCCAATGAATTTGAGGATTCCAGGTTTGGTGCCATTGACCCAAACCCGATCATTTATTTTGAAGTCTACAGGAATTTCAGATGCAGCATCGCCTGCTTCTGTAATTTAATCATAAAAAATACATATAATACTAAGTTTATAATGAAGCAATATATAATGACATTCTAGCATTAGTTTACTAAGGAAACTACTAATTTTGTGATATTTAAAAATCAGCAAAGAACTAATAAGTTTGTTGAATGGCAAACAATAGCAATTTATGCAAATTCAGCCACTGCTAATTGTTGCTGTCATTTAGCTCGCTTGTATTTAACTCTCTTCCTCTGTGAAACGATGGTTCAGTTTCAGTTCTGCAAGGTCAGAATTATTGTCTTTGTGTAAGCCTAGATGGCACATCTTCCTATCATTTTTTTTTTTAATAATTATGAGTTTATTTCCCATGGATTCAAATTTTTTCCCATGCCCACAAAGTTACTAGAAAATAATATGGAAACTTCTTGTACAAAAATTTGACGCTCTCTACAGAATAAATGAAATTTTTAAAGCATATTAACAAGATTAAAAACTAATATATCCTAAAAACCTGCAATTAATATTTATAATCAGAAAATTATTCTAAAAAATCAATGAGCAAAACACTTTACATTAAAAAGAGTAAAATTTGCAGGCTGAAAGTTGAAGGCAAGTTCCTTTTTGAAAAATGACAAGACCTATTCAAGGTGGGCCCTGACAGATTTTTTTACTTCAAAAATTAATAAAAATAAACTATGTAATTCATTGTCACAAAACCTTTCACATGCATCAAAGTAATTGTGATGAAAATTTGACAAAATTCTATACAGTAGTTTGGACTTAAATGCACGAGCTATGCAGAAAGCTGAAACTTTCTCTATAGTTAAAAAGAAAAGTATCTAATGGATGACTGAACCTTGGACCTATAAACTCACTGTTGGGTGCCTTACCAGCCAGATCATAGAGAGGCTTGTCATGGGTAGGTGTTTCTATTCTTTCTTGAACAACAAATGCAGATACACCAACAGGTTTCGATCTCTTATTGCATACTAATTCTTTATTGCATTTGACTTTTATTTATATAGATGCTTCATAGTATTTGTGAGCAAAATTTGAAGAAACCATTCAGAAGTTTGGATTTCTTATAGCATAGAAACTATTTATGCATTTCACTTTTTCACCTTATTGTTTGTGATAGAAGAAGAGCTTGAATTATGCATAAGCAGAGGAAGCATAGTTTTTAATGAATAAAAAATAAATTAATTATCGTGAAACCTTCACTAAAACCTTCTTTATGTTTCATAGTATTTGTGAGCAAAATCTAAAGAAAATCTATTCAATAGTTTAGATTTCTATAGCATACAAAAAAATTAACATTTCAGTTTTATTTATATAAATATATAAAATAATATATTCAATCCCTTAGAAAGTAATCAGACAGACTAAAGTATCAAAATCATCATTAGATGATGATTGGGGACCACCGAGCCACTTTATTCTTTTACATAGCCATTACACTTATACAAAAATTTCCAAGCATTAATTTGAAGTTTGTAAGCTTCTTTAGTTGTTTTTCATTTTGCTAAGTATATATATGCTAAAATATACTTGAAAATTTTCAACATCCCTTGCTGAATCAACTTTTTAGGAAGTTTCATAATTATTTTCACACTTATTATAATATCAAATTATATCACAACATTAATAATATCTTAAAAATTGTGCGCATATTCATAGAAAACACTACTCCACCATGCAGAGTGGAACAAAAAATGTTTTAGTGTTTCAATGAAAGAGAGAAATTAGGCAGGCAATACAGAGGCAAGCTTCCAAGCTCATAATTTATAGTTCAAATGTTAAGTTATTTGTATATGTGCTGATTTAATTCAAGAAAAACTGTGGCAACACCAGATATTTAACTACTATGTTTTTTAAAAAAATATGATTTACATGATTTTAATAATAAAATTTAAGAATTTTTACTTCATTAATTCTTCAGACGAACTGTCTGTAACTTGCAAATTACAAACACCAAATGAACAAACAATCACATGGAAAATATTCATTTAGTTCCATGCTTTAAAAAAGCCTATTGTTTTATTTTTTATCTTTGTTTTATATAATTCTAGAATTTTAATTTCATATAATTTTGGAAAACTATATGAAATTAAAATTCAACTAAAAAATTGTAGCACAGTCAGGAGAATAAAAACAGACAATACTATTTATTCCATTAGCACTGCCCCAGACAAAACATGCAAAACCTTACTGCTGACCAACTAATAGAATAGAGTCAACATTTAATCATCTGCTGCAATGGAAACTGATTTTAACTAATTTTTCCTAGTAATATCTAAATAAAATTCTTTCAACAATCTATACTTATAAAAGGCAATGTTTGTGTGCATGTGTGTTTGTCTGCCATGTCCAGACGAACCTATCGCACTTACAGCCATGAAATTTGGCACACAGGTAGTCGTAATGGTGACTGAATGCACCTCAAAGCCGAAATTTTAAAATTTAATCTAGAAAAATTTTTATTCAATGTTTTGTGTTGTTTTGGTTGATTTTTCGCACTAATTTCTCAATAGAATGGTTTCGAATAATTGCACGACAAAAATAGATAAACCATCGGAAAGATCACGCGATTTCCGTTCTAATGAAGTTAGTTTTGAGCTTCTAACGTAATTTACTGAATTTTGGAAATTTTTTTAAAAATAGTCACTTTTCAAAAATAAAATTTTCTGGAATCCTTAAAACTCTTGCATCCGATGTTCTAATAAAGATATCATTTTCAAAATTTTTCAGCTTATAAGTGTAACGATTCTGTCGGATTTAAAACAAGAATGGTTAAAATATCTTTTCCCATTTTTTTTTCCTGGTAGTTGAAAGATATTTTTTCTCAAGCAGCTTCCTCCCGCGACAGCTCTTCGGAACGTTGCGGGCAATTTCATTGGCTGACGGGGCAGGGTGATGTCATTACTCTCGCATTCTGCGAGGAGATGATTTATTTACTCAATGACTTCGATTATTATTTTTAAGCGTGTCTTAACTTATTTCTTTGCCTTTCATACTTTGCTTGCGATGTAATAAATATCACATTGTAATTTTTTAACATTATTTTGGATTAATGGTACTTGGTCGAGAGGAACAAGAAGCGGACAAACTCAATAATATATATATATATTTCTATTTTGATTTCGTTTTTAAAACTTTTATTTATGTAATTGTATGTGGGCTTTTTTTATTTTGTTAAAGTCCTGATTCGACGGGCAACGCCGTGCGCGTACTGCTAGTGTTTTACTATTTGTTCAGAATGACAAAGTACTTTTGCCTACTACTTGAAATAACATTATACTTGTTTCTTAAATGATTGTCACGAACTAAATTCAAAATCAACGCCTCTCCTCATGATAGACAAACTGAGGTACTATTCCATTAACGGGGCAAAAAATATCACTAAAGCTTGAATATTGGTGCTAATATTTGACAGGATTTTTTTCTTGAATATGGAATAGTACACAGAGTGTAATTAAAATATGACAAACTATAAGAGTCATTTAATAAATAGGCAGCCAAAGAGTGGCCCAATATGACCATTATATCAAACAACGTGAGTAATGTATGAAAGGAACAGTTAACAACTTCAGAGAAAAACTGGAATAGAAATGGATGTATAATAGCATGCTTGTGAAGTTGCCTGATTTAAGCAGAAGGATAATAGTCAACCATATGAACTATTCAAATTAGTCTTCTAGCACAGAGGGGTATGCAAACTGTGGTATGCATACCCCTCAGGGTACGCGAATCGACCATTTGGGGGTACGCGAAATCAAAGTTGTTAATGGCAGAAACAAGAAAACATAAAAGATTAAAAAAGTTAGAGAATGTTGTTTCTCCAAGTGAATACTTGCTATTTAATACCTATACCACTTGGATAGTTGATTATATTACGACGTCTAATTTCTAGCTACCCTTATAAGTTAACACGAAATTATTATAATACTGGTTTCATTTGCTTCGGTATTGAACATATGCTATTATAAGGAATGGAATAAAATGTAAAATCAAGAATAAGTTCTTCATTTCACATATAAGTTAAACTTAAAATTATTGATAAAACATAGATGGATGGTTGGGGGGGGGGGGGGGGATAGTTGGGGTACGCGAAAACAAAAAGAATAATCAAGGGATACACAAGGGGAAAAAAGGTTGGGAACCCCTGTTCTAGCAAGCTTGGAATAACAGGGTGGCCATCATTTTTGCTGTTTCAGTTTCCCTGACATTTCTAGGTTTTATAAAAAATTTCCCTGACTTTTTTCGGAGGTAGCCCATCAACCATAGAAAAAAAATCACCTGCACATTGGCCATACTAAGTATTCATTAAAGTCAGTATGGTTTGAATGAAAAAGCAAAATGTTTGAAAAAAGAACATTTATTTAAAACTTTTAAACAATAAACCATAAAATAACTAATACATCTTTACAATGAACAATTCTACTGTTAACGAATTTTCCAGGTTTTTCTGATTAAAAATATAAACTTAAAAAATCTTTAGGATGATCAAAATCTCAATAAAAATATACATTGCAAAATAAAACATAAAAAGGCAGAAAAAAATGTAAGAAAGCGATTTTTTACTGATGTTTATAAATTAAAACACAGAAGCATAATATTCTTTCACACGAATGGAATTGAATAGTTTGCAAAAGAAAAAAAAAGCAACTTTTTATTCCAACCAACTTCTTTCAATACGGCTCAAAATGGAATGAATATATAAAGAGAAATAAATAAAATAAAACATCAAAGACAAAAAAGAGGGAAAAAATAAAATTCGCGAAAATGGGGAAAAACCTGTATTTACCATTTAAAATTAAATAAATAAAAATCTAATTAGAATTTTTTTTAAAAAAATTACTGTGGCTTCAGCATCATTACTCTTGCGCTAATCCATCACTTTGCTAAATTTGATCTCATATGTCAAAGATCTGGGCGTGCGTAAAGAACAAAAAAAAAAAAAATCCGAACATGCATACATAATACTAAAAAGAACTGTTCTTTTATATGTATGGGTAACAGCTGTCCCTTACTTTGAAGATCCCATAATTTATCAAACGATCAGTAATCATAATGTTTTGCAACACTCAGAGAGAAAAAAAAACAGACAAAATAAACAAACAAAAAAATGCTGAAAGAAAATATTAGCACTCATTTCAAATACTTCATAATTCAATGAAAAAATCTCCAGAAATGGAAAAACAAACTAATTCTGTTATAACTTCTATTTGATATTAAATCATCATAAAAGCAGGCATAGTGTGGATGCTAACTTGTAGACAGATAAAGATAAATTTACGATCTCGTAAGCTATCTGAATCTCTTGGAAATATAGCTACATCCCGGTTCTTCTTCCACATCCGAGTGTGATTATACTATAGATTTTCATCTCAAGAAGTATCATCTAATTTAACTACCAAAAGGAACACGATTCTGTTCATATAGTCCAGTCA
>BGPR01022323.1:0-25493 GCA_013235015.1 Araneus ventricosus | reverse complement strand
TTAGCCTCGAATACATGAGGTTATTTGAACTATTCCTAATCGTAAATATTTTGAGATAATTATGTTGTGATAGGCAAGTTTTCGATTTATCAACAAGCGTAGGAAACTCTTTCAGTAACTATGATCTTGTAAATTCATTCATATTAAAAAATCTTATTTTTAACGTCCTAGTTAAATTACTGTTTAGAATTACACTGTGTAATTTTGGTAAATATGTATCCAACATTTGAAATGACATGGTTAAAAGTTGCTAGAGATCATAAAGAAACTTTATTTTACGTTGCTTTTATTTCATCGATTACATTCTTGTGTACAAATGAATCTGAATCTTGGTACTTCATTTGATAAAAATGCATTATTTTTAAAATATGATTTAGTGCTTAAGCCTTGATTTATAAAACAGTAAGACTATCGTGATTCAGTTAATATCTTTTACCTACAATTTTTGGGGGAAGAGAAATTCTCTATAATGTAATGCTTATTAAATATATTTTCATCGTCTTCTTCTTTATAAATATTTGCATTGCTTATGCATACTATATTTTGAAATTTTTTAAAGAATATCTTGATTTTTACATGCACATTTCTTTTCGAAAATCCCTTTTCTATTTTTCCTGTTATGCTTAAATATAGTAGTGAATATTTGTGTACGTGAAGCTTTAGTTAACTAGGTTTGTTTTAATCGTGACTTTCTGGCTATATTTTCTTATAGTGACTTTCTGGCTATATTTTCTTATAGTGACTTTCTGGCTATATTTTCTTATAGTGACTTTCTGGCTTTCTATTTCTATAATCTTAGCAATTTTGTTGATAGAAAATGTCTTCACACTTTCAGTTTACAAGCATACAAGAAGTAAAAGAATCTTTATTTTCATATATTTTCTATTAAGATTTGGTGACATACATGGATATATGGGGAATGTTGAAATTATAACCAGCAATTTTGTCATGAATGCTAAATATAGTCTTATGTGCGATAGAAACACACCAGAATTTTCTCCACAACGTGTACACGTTTCTAATGGGGAAGGGTATATGTGCTTTAAGCGAATAAAAATCATATTTCCAACTCCACCAAATATGCCATTTTAAGGTAATCGTATGTGTACACCTAACTATATCGTCACTTCTATGTTCCTACCAACTTAAATCCAGAGTGAATTGGTATTCAAACTTAAATGTTTCTGAAGATTTACATTTTATCTAAATGTTAACAATGAATAATAAATATGTTATCCTCTTGTAAAGAAACACATTTATTAATAGTTTTACAAATCTACTTCAGCAGAAAAAACAAATATTTTCTTTCAAAGAAGGATCATAATCAAACTTCAGCACATCTTTGAAAAAATTACCACCAGAAAGATTTTTTTTTGTTTGAGGGACACAATACTATAGTACACTAGAGCCATTTTTTCTTTAAGTTTTTCTCAAACAAGTGACGTCTCCGTCTGTTGCCTGCAGCCAAATTTCGAAGACAACGAAACACTGTTAAAGGCATGGTGCTTTTCCTTCGGGACAAAATGGTTGGCCTACGGCCAGAGAATCTTTGGGATGAAGACATCATTGCATTAGTAAAATCTTTTATCTGGTCAATTAATGAATATTTAATAGTTAGAGGTTCGTGGAATTGTCAGGGGAAGATAGATCAATTCAGTAATGAGATAGATAAATGTGTTTTCTGCATTGCTTTTTTATTACGATTTATTATCATGATTTGATTTTTTCTATTAATTCTTTATTATACAGTTTTTCGAATGTGCATTTCACAAATAGGTTAGATACTTAAAGAAATATTCTGAAGGGTTAAGCATACTTTTAACTATTTAATTACAAGATATCAATTTGTTATAATAGTTGTGAAAACGAGCATTTAGTAGCATCATACATTTGTAACATTTTGTGTTCTATTTGAAACTAATTTAATTATTTGGCTTGGTTTTTTATAGTGAAAGGCCCATGGATTTTAGCATACTGCGCCAAACATAAAGGCGAAAGTCATAGCAATATAAAAAATGATAAAACTTAAAGAAAGACTGGTGTAAAAAGTATATTAAAATTTTTGCATAATATAAATGAGTGGGTAAAATTTTAATAGACTTTAAAAATGTAAACAGACTAACATTGGGTGTTTTACCAAGTAGAGGTGACAATGAAACTGAAGGCGTTGAAATATCCAAACGTTGAGCATTGAAATTTGTGCAACCTGACAGTAAATGGTATACAGACATATGACATAATTATTAATCGAAGTAGAAGTAGGGTTTTTTGATGCTATGGAACCCCTCGTTTTCGATGTGCATACGGTACATTAGTTCAAAAACAATTTTTTAGATAATATCATCTAACATTAACATAATGATGTAGCAATGAACGAATGCGACTCACTTGTGGTAAACTACACCTTTCTATCCTTCACAAACCATTATATTTCTCTTTTAAAATGTGTGATGTCCAGCTCTTTACTTTAATAAACTTAATTGTTTCTTAACTAAATAATGTCTTCGATAGGTCCTAAATCATTTATCACAGTCTTTCTAACATTTCTGAAATTATTTTTATTAAAATTTATTCACTAGTATTAATTGTCTCATACAGTGTGATTTCAATTTTTAAAAAATTCAAATTGAATACATCCCTTTTTTTGTTCAGGAATAAAAAATTGAACATCTTATGATTGGTATAGCTTTTAGTTTTAAGTTTTGACTTGCATTTATTTAGTAAACAAAATATTATTAAAATATTGAACTACATTAAATTACGTTATTTAACTATATACTATAGTTCACTTATAAGCAAAGGCCACCCAGAAAGTTCTGCGGCTTTTGATGATAAATATCAATGAAATTGTCCACAAATATAAGAACATTTTATTTAATCACATAAGCACCATTTTGATCTACGACATTTTGCCATCGTTCCGGTAGCTGGAAAATTCCTTTTTCATAAAGTCGTTAGGTTTATTCGAAGGCAAGATATCAAGGAGGTGTTTGACAGTCTCCAAAGAAGATGACTGTCTCCAAGAAGTTCAGAGGATTTTGATGTGATCCGAAGAGGCGAATATCTAAGAAGGCAAGTTCTGGTGAATATGGGGAGGACGCGACGCAAAACATCAAACCCAAACACAATAAGTTTGGCATTCATCGCAATATGAGAACGAGTGTTGTCAAGCTGGATGATAAAACCTCACAAGTTTTGATAGGTTTTCTTCGATCTCTGCTTTTAAAACTGCCATTTGGGAAAAGTATTTTTCCGAAGTTATTGTCTGATTTGGTGGGAAACATTCATAGTAAACCATTACTTTGTAGTCTCAATAAACGCAAAGTATTACTTGTTTCGGATGAAAGCCCTCTCTCGAATGTTACTTGGTGAGGTTTATTCGGCTTACCCCATGATCTCTCTCTTGCGACATTATTTTACAGTAATGAGCTATTTCAATAAAGAAGATAATTCATTTCGTTTGAGCAAAGAATAACATTACGAAATTAGAGCAAACATATTTACTGTGTTAAGAGTATGGTATACCCATTAGGGTGGGCCGAAAAACACTTTTTTTCGAAATCGCTATTCTAATAGTGCGGAAAGGGTTCTCTCTGGGTTCAATAAACACGGCGTAAAATATTTTTTTGATTGGATAATATCTTCTGCCCCCGCATAGCACTTGGATTTTAGAAATTTGGGTAAAAATGGGCAATTTTTTCTCGGCGTAGGAAATGTAATTATTTTTGAATATTGTTATTATAATAGTGCGGAAAAGGTGCCCACTGGGTTTAATAAGAAAGGTGTAAAATAGTTTTTCGATCGAATAATAGCTTCTGTTCCCGCATCGCAATTGAAATTTTGCAATTTTTGAAGAAAAGTGCACTTTTTTATGTGTTATAGAAATAAGTCAAACATGAAAAATAGATGGGTGCAAACACTGTTTATTGCTGTATCGTATTCTACAATTGATTATATTGCCTGAAAATTATTAAAGAATCGCTGAGTCACAATATATTGATATAATATTTGTTAAGAATATTGTAACCATAGAATGTTATGACATGCCAATACCAAAAGTTTACTTACACTTAATCAGCAAGAAGAGGCTTGAAATCAGCCTTATGTTCGAATTCAGGCATAATTGATAGGAAAAAGAATGTGGATCTAATGAACCCGTCCCTATTTTGAAACCCATAAACCTTAGCGGATGTGTCTGTCACTAACTTGACACATCGTTCCAATGCCTGTTTGTGACATGGGAAGTGAACAAGTCCCATTCTGGATTTTTCTTATCACGCACAATGGAATTAAATACGGCAGTTGATATATCATGGAGGATTGGTAGAGAAGTAATTGTAATTGAACCGAATTACACAGATTTCCATCCGTTATTAACAGATGTGTCATCACAGCCAGTTGCCAGAAGCTGAGAAAGATCTCTTGTGATCCCATAAAATATCCGATAATAGTCGCGGAAATCTATTTTACGGTGAAAAAGGATGGGCTCAAATGAGTAATGTAATGTAAACCCGGTTCTTCTATAAGAGATAAATGTTCATCTTTTGTTCTTCTCGTGTATCTTTTAGTATCTACTCTCTCCTCTATCAATGTAGAATCTTTACGACCATCAAAATACAGCCCCTTCAACGGTAATATCTGAGCTTCACTTAAAGCTTGAAACTTGAAGTCTTTTACCTTCGCAGCTTGTTATTGTCAACTACCAAATCTGAGTTGTTGCTAGTTATGAGACCGACATCGCGAAGAACACTTGAAGCAATTGCAGCCACAGCCAGGTCTGAAACTCCAAACCTGTGTCCAACCACAGCAGTTGAAGGGAGGCCAAATCGCATTTGTGATGATTTAGATACAATTGGAGTTAATTGTTTGTACTTAGGATCAGTAAGAGAGATTAAACGGTTCGATGTCGATGGTTTGTAAGTGTCCAGATTTAAATCTACCTCAGATATATCTGAAGAACAATCCATTTCTTGATCTTCATAATCTACATACCCTGCGTTAGGCGTTGTTTGTGTATGATTTAAATATAAATTGTGAGGCTGTCTATCAGCATTATCAGCAATATTCTGAAGTCGTTTTGTTTCATTAATATCCAGCGAGCCGATGTAAAGACGTCTCTTTGTCCGTTGATCTTTCAAGAAATTATGCTTGTTTCGAGGTAATTTTTTAGTACGTTCGCATGTGAAATCTTCAAAAGTAATACATTTTCCGACCGCAATGTCAAATCACTGTGTTCATGCTTCTTGTCGAAATGCTTTGATTTTTGTTTGGAAAGCCTAACTGGCATTATCTCTTTTGTAATACTTCTTAAAATTGGTATATTTTCCATGGTACGTATGGATCATTTGCAGTACTCGAGAATGGGTCACAATGGGAAAGGCAGTGCTTGCTTTTGCTCATACAGACTCAATTTTAGTTGCAATATTTTCCGCAATTCTAGAAAAACTGGGTTCTTTGCTCCCAGTTTTGGGTGCAAGATTTAATCCCTCAAAGAAGCAGCAACGTAGCATATATTCGTGTGTAGGAAGATTTATTTCAGAGATATCTTCAGGGCTTCCAAATATTGAACATTTAAATTTGTTCCGCGTACTGATTTTTGATGTCATGTCTATTAACAAATCAATCAAACCAAAAGAACAAAGAACCTAATTTAAAAACTCACACACAATTTCGATTTTGTAACGCGAACTAGTAGCAAAAGGCACTTCGAGGTCTTTTCCCAGGCGCGCGCGCACACAGATAAACCCTCCAAATGACTCAGTAGCACCACAAGACACGACAATACGGAGACTGAAATTCCCAGAACACTGCGAACAAGTGCGGAGGAATGTGAACCTCCCCCCACCTCCTCCTTTCACTTCCTGTATGAAAAGACAAAAAAAGTGCACTTTTCTTCAAATATTGGAAGATTTCAATTGTGATGCGGGAACAGAAGTTATTATTCGATCGAAAAATATTTTACACCTTTCTTATCAAACCCAGTGGGCACCTTTTCCGCACTATTATAATAACAATATTCAAAAATAATTACATTTCCTACGCCGAGTAAAAATTGCCCATTTTTACCCAAATTTCTAAAATCCAAGTGCTATGCGGGGGCAGAAGATATTATCCAATCAAAAAAATATTTTACGCCGTGTTTATTGAACCCAGAGAGAACACTTTCCGCACTATTATAATTACGATTTCGAAGAAAAGTGTTTTTGGGCCCACCCTAATCCCCATATACCGTAATGGCTTACATACCCAATGTTCTTCAAATGAATATTTAGTGATGATAGATAATGATAGTTCCTGAACTGTGTAACGTCGATTTTCAAACATATCTTCGTTTACAGAGGATGGTCGGCCGAAACGGGCATTATCTTCGAGGCTGAACCAATTACGAACTGTGTCATCAGAAGTAAAACATTGTCCATATACAGCAGAAAGTTTATGTTCAGCTTGATTATATTTTTTTTTCTTTCTTACAATAGGAAAAAATAAAAAGGCGAGAATAACTTTTCGTTCTCCAATTTTAGCAGTATGCTGAAACAAAATTTGTGCCATAACACATCATAAAATTCTCTAGTGTAAACTGAAAAGACCTAATTTACATATATGTCTTAATCAAAGTCACTCAAAATGAACAGAGCAAAATAACTAGAATTAAATGAGCTACACTTGAAAAACCGCAAAACATTCCGGATGAACCAATAAAAACATGTCAAACTTCTATGCTTAAGCGGCTCACATATTTCATAAATGCTATTTTTCAAAAATGAATATTAACACTTCAATAAAATGGTTAATAAACAGCATTACGAATTTTCAATGCTGTTTTATATTAGGTCAATATTGAAAATATTAAGGAACTATTTTTTGGTTATTGCAGAATGCATACAGAAATTGCAATTGTACTCTTTGATCAGATGATACTAGTTAAATATATTCATAGTTTTTACTGCAGATACTAGTTTAACCATACTAGAAAGTATAATAGCTCTAATAAAAGTACCTGTAATTTTTAAGAATTATTCATGCTACTCTTCATTTGTACAGAGTACGTGCTCTTATTCACATTTTTATAAATTCAATAACATTGCTAAGTTATCCTTCCTTATACAGCTACAATTTTCATCTTTCTTCTCTGCTCGACACCAAGCTCGAAACAAAATATGAAAAAATACAGATAAAAATGGAAAAAATAAACAATAAAAATGGAAAAGCTAAATCATTGAGAGATTTAGGATCGCAAAAAATTCTATTCAAACATTACGCGAGACAATTTCCTTCTTAATCTTCACTTCGTCCAGATTTCTAGGGCATTTCAGTCAAAGCACATCTTGTCCCTGTGCATTTCCATTCAGCCGCCTCAATTTACGACCGCCTTTTCCATTTCAGCAGTGCCACTGCCATAACTTTGGAGAAAGCCCTATTGCGATATTTGATGCTTCCGTCGTTCCTTCTTAAAGGAAAAGGAGAACAGATTTTTCGAATTGAATGAAGAGATCAATGGGTGCTGTAAAATTGTCTGATCACTTGATTGATTGGCAAATTCTTCGCCTAAGATTCGGTTACTAGCCCATTTCAATTAGACATAAAATGTCAAATAGGAGAAAAAATTTCTAAAGTTTTTAAACATTGGTCAAATTCGCCTTTGTGATCTCAAGGATATGAGAAAGAAAAAACCTAAACTACTCAGGTTGGGGCCCCCCCCCCCACATTTACCTCCAAAAAACTTCGAAAGTGCCAAACCGAAAAATAGTCCACTCAGCGTGGAGTTTAAATGGGAAAATATTTATGGCGAATTTATTATTGCTTTAATCACTTCATTTATGGCCCAGTATGACTATCTCAAGTTTTTCACCTCCTGCGAGGTGAGCGTTTGCTGCTAGGTGGGGAATTGAAATGAAGTTTTGGCAGTTTTCCTAGATTACTCCAAAATTACACCTTCAATGTAAAATATGATATAAAGGTCAAATGATATAAAACTCTGATGAAATAAATAAACTGATAAAATAACTGATAAATAAATATAACATATATCATGTTTTCATCTTTTTACCCTTTCTCCATTAGTCTGATTTATCCATATTGCAAACAGCAGAGGAGCAAAATTCTGGGAATACTAGTAAAATTTGAGAAGAGAAATTATTCAGAAGATAACTACAATTTATTAATAAAGTTATTGATTTTATAGCGTGAAAATAATTAATAGGCTAAAAAATTGGTTAATTTAGAAATTTCAATCAAATTCTAGATAAATCGGGTATGTCTGGCTTCACAAACATCGTTACTTTTGTCTTTTCTTCCTTTCCTCTTTAAACCTCTCTTTGAAGAGATTAAGACCTTGCAAACCCTTGTACAAGTCACGAGGATTTAAAAAAATAGACTAAAAATTGTTTATTGCTGTAAATTATATTACGAATATTCGGAAAGGTACGGTTCTATACACTCTAAAGCTGTACAAATTATTTTTGTACAATTATTTTTTCAAAAGTTATTGGCATAAAAACTGAAAGTAATACTAAAAGTACTTTTAACACACCTTCATTAGTGTACCAAAGTGTAGAAAATCTTATTTTTTTCAAAAATTTGGTTTGTTAAATCATAAACGTAAAATTATGGAAAGCTAATAAGAATACTCTAATGCATTAAAGATGTATTTTAATTTTTCTGATTGCCTACGATTTTTTCTTGTGATATTTACTGTAGTTTAATTTCCTCATGATATTATTTTCAGAGCCCCTAGCGTTCCCGGTTTTTTTATAACTTCCTCCCCGATTTTTGTTAAAATTTATTTTCTAATTTTTGGTGCACTAATGAATGTGTGTTTAAAAGTAATTCTTAAATATTTTCTACTTTTTTAGTCTCTAACTTGCACTCCTTTATTATAATTATCATAGAATTTTGTAATTTGTATTTTCTGGAATTCACTACCAAGATTTTATAGATTACTAGATTTTATAGATTAGCTGAAGTATAATTTCCAAAAAATATTGAGACGTTGTATTTTCATCGAGAACGCACAGCTAATCAAAATTTCAGAACTCCAGTGCTTGAGTAAGTGAGTATTATATCGGACACAAAATCTCTTCTTTACATGCCAAACGAAAAAAGAAAAAATGTAAAAGACATAAAAAATGTGCTAAAAGTAACTAAAAAATTGAATTAAAATTTTAAAAAAATCGACCTAAGTCTACAAGTTCAGCAACAGAAGATTATTTTTGCCAAATGTGATAGCTCTAGGAAAACAAAATCTAGCGGAAAATGCAAAAAAATAACACCTATCAAAATTATACTAATTAAAATTTTCTTATAGGATTCAGTAACAAATTGATTCTTTGAAGAATTTTTATACATATTTCTTAAGTAACTGCTTTATAAAAGAACTCCATTACTTAAATAGCATTTTTGTATTGGTTTTTTGAAAATGATACACTTTTAAACATATACTTTTGTATGTAAAAGAAGAGATGATTAAATGTAATTTGAAAGAGAAGAAATAATGAAGTACAGTAACAACATTGCAATTGCAATGAAAAATGATAAAATGGTCTTTCTTTCAGTATAAGAAGACATTTTTGGTGATATTTTAATGATTGTGAGGAAATAAGGAATTATATTTTTGTCATTTGTCTCTTCTGAATTTTGAGAAAGTCTCTCTTGAATTTGAATTAAATTACGCATTAAACAAATCTGCTATTGATCGAAAGTGACAGCATTGAAGATTATGAGGCATACAAGCAGCCCGCTTTTAATAGCAAAGATAAAGAGTTAGTGCCTTTGTAAATAGCAAAATGTATTAATTACCAGTAACCTAGTAACATTTGGACTAATTTTCTATTGCTTTTTTGGTAACTATTTTTATATTAAAATTAAACAATGGTGGGAAAATTTTGTAATTTCGTTTTTAGTGAGAATTAGTTGTAAATAATAAATATGTATTTAAGAAGAAATTCACACATATACGATTCATATTTCTTTACCTATTTTTATAATCATTGACGCTACATGCGAAGTAAATCATACTACTTAAAGTAAATATTGTTTTCGAATTTAATGCAATAGTTAAGCATATTTAATTTAATAGATCAAATGCTTATCAAAACAGATAATTTCAGTTTGCAAATGAAATAAAGTAATTACTTTAAAATTTATTATCATCAGTTTATGAATTTTTTATTACATGACTAAATTAAAATAAATTTATTGTAAATTAAATTAAATGATTTTTTCTTGAATTGTGAAAAATTTCTTCTATTTTCTGGTAACATTTTGAACACCACTCTTATTGTACTCTGCTTTAAGGTTTCCAGCACAAGGAGCTTAATGACTCTTAAGACTAATAGAAATAAAGCATATTCCTAAAGAAAACTTTTCCTTGGAAAATAACTATTAAATAAGGAATAAGTGCCTAGCGTAGTTAAAATGAATTTGTGGCATGAAATATGCAGAACCTCACACCGAACTCGAAAAAGTGGGGGTTTTTTTATGGTCTTACCTTGGCAAAATGAAATCTTTTGCAACAGGGTCCTGCTTTTTTTTAATAACATCATTTCTTTTCCAGTGAAACTAATTATTGGGCTCCATGATTTAAATTACCTTACTAAATATAAAGTAAAAATGGGAAACATTTATTTATCTTGCTTTCTTGTTTGTTCCATGAAGGAATCAGAGTGTTCATTACTTATATAGTTATTGATAAGTAAAGAAGTGATGAATGAATTTTGAAATATGATGATGAATGAACCCTTGAAATATGATGATGAATGAATAATGAATAATATTTGAAACATTAAAATTGGATGGGATATGCTTTAATCTCGACGATTTGATGTAAAATATCTAAAACTTCTTCGCAATTCTAGCATTTTACTATTTAATATTTTAAACTATTAATGGATAATTTAAAGAAATATGTAGCACTTTGGAATGGGAAAAATGTGGAAGCGCGAATCATTTCATTTATCATTATTTTTCCTACTTCATGATATTTTCCCGAAATATTTTTTCTTGTATGTAACGATTTTTTCCTGTATTTTTAATAAATGTTTCACTTAAAAAATATTCATATTATGTGTTTCCAAGAGGAATGGAGAAAATACAGAAACTATAGAGATTTCTTTTTGTATTTAGCAGTTTAAAACTAACGTCATTTATAATTATATATTTATCGTTTAGATATTCTATTATTATGAATATCTATACCAAAATAGTGCATTTCTTTTGTAGTTATGGTATTATAATATGAGTTAATTTCTCAAAAGGTAGTTATATTTTTATTCTTTCCGTCAGAGTTTTTTTTTATTTCCGAATTTTTATATTTATGACAGAGAATTTACGGATGTTTTTACAATATTTCATATTTTAATATATCGATTATTTATGCTTTGAAAAATATCTTCTTCTTAGCATAAGTAAACAAAAGAAAACATAATTGAAACCACTGCATATTCTTTATCGTTTTGAGAGCAAAAATAAATTTCTTATGAAATTATTTTTTACGAAGAATAAAATTCAGAGAAGAGGTTAACTTTTCTTCCATACACAAAAGAAAACCTTAAATTCTAATTCAATTTGATGCCTTTTATTGGTTTGAAATATGCCGTTTGAAGCATAATTAATTTCTTTACTCTTTGTTAACTTATGGAACCTGGGTTTATGACTGAATACGTATTTCTCTTCTTAATCATTGGCATCACCACAGAGTTGATGTGGTAATGCTAATAATGGAGTTCGATGACTTTCGTGACAAGAACATCCTGCAGTGTTCCTTGAATGACCACAGATTTCCCTTTCAAAAGTGATATATTGTAAAAAAAAGTAATTCGATTCATGTATGTACAATTATTGCACTAGCTTATGTGCAATAATTCCATTAATGTTTGTGCTCTAACTGAAATGAAACAAACGGCTGATATTATCTCTAATGACGCACGTGTTTTAACTGAACGAAAACTAAAATATTTTGATATCAGAAACTCCTTTCCTTTATTTTTTAAGAAAGAGAAATATAATTCCTTTACATAACAAAAATACTTTTACGATAAGTAAAGGAATTTTATTCCTCAGCAATAAATAAATATATATACTATATATATTACTAGTAATCACTTTCATATTTAATACGTTAAAAAGCTTTATATTTCACCATATACTGGGTGATTAAAAATACGTGGCCGAATGTTAAGGATAAGCCAGGTATACGATAAGCATCTAAAATCGCATAGGACATAGGAACATGAGTGCGCAAACACCATCCGGAGGCAGCAGATGGCATTAAACATAAAACCATGCTGTTAAAATTCAGATATCTTTTTGAATATTAACGGTATGAATCAAACAGTTTATATAAGTTGACCTATATATCTGACTTTGAAGTTGAAAATGGAAAATTAAGCTACTTGCCGCACATGCGCAGTAAAAAATCATTTACTACAAATGCCATATCTGCTTTACTATTTACAGTATTTGTATTACATTTTCACAAAATTATTATCTAATGCATTGCCACGTACTCTGTAAGTGTCACAAAATTCCGAGGAAAACTCTTCAAGTTATAAGCAAAAAACATACGGAAAAATTTGGAAATTTTTAAAGAAACCTTTATATTTTACAGAATATCCATACTATTTTTACGAAAATGCATGTAAATATTGGGCACATGACACAAAAGAATTGATAAAAGTTTCAAACCATCGTTAGCTTCCTATGAAGCTGGGTGACCCAAAATCTTTCTTCGAGTTCATCAATGTCTGCTCAGTCCTCTGAATGCCTCCGTAACCGAATTTGTAATGCAAATTGTGAATTGAAACCTATTCTTTATATTCTATAATCTATATAGTTATAACATATTCTTATGAAAAATTAACCTGAATTGATAAATTTAAATTTTCATGAAGATAGAGATCCACACAAAAGACGATGGAGACAGATTAAATTTTAACTTGATATTTATTACAGCACAACATGGATACCCCTCGTAACCATAACACAAGATAGATAACAATAAAAAGAAAAATACTTAACATATCTCATAACAGGTCGTGACACATTCACATCTTGGCATCTTCTCCGGAAAGAGGAAGTAAAAGCCAGAGGGCCAGAGAGAGAGAACCAGCGAGTAACATTGAGAAAGAAAACTAGCATCGCACCTTTATATATGTGTGGCAATTAAGAAACTTACATCTTCTTCAATCACATGCTGATTGGGATCAATCAGTGATTCGAATCAGCATATCATTCCAGTTAGCGTCGATCGCAATGCTGACCGACTAGAGCCAACAAGATTCGAAAATTATAGTCTTGCTGATGCTGCCGATAAAAAAGAGGAGAGATTTAATTTATTCCCAACACATATTCTTCAAAGATCGAGGGAAATTCATCCAGATTTTCGGGAGATATTAGAACAAATACTCATTATTAGCTTTCTGTGAAGCAGCTGGATGCACTCGCTTGTCCCTTACCTAACTTTAAGACTAGGTGAGGCATACTGAAGAAAATTTCGTAATTTTTCGAATATCACTCGAAAGGCTGGATGTATTTTCCTTGCACTTCGACCATACACAGAAGATGTTTTAACTCACAATTTACATCAAAGATTCAGTCACGAGGGCATTCAGGGGAACGAGCAAAAATTGATGAAGTGCAAAAGAGATAATGAAGCTGATAATGGTTTGCAACTTTCATCAATTATTTTGTGAGATGTGCCTAATATTTAAATGCATTTTTGTAAATATAGCACGAATATTCGAGAAGATATAAAGGTTTCTTTAAAAAATCCCAACTCTTTCCCCATGTTTTTTGAGTTTTCCTTGGATTAAGACAAAACGTATAAAATATTTGACAGTATGATAGAAAAGTATTGTTTTAAAATTTCAAAAAAATGCATTGAGAATAAAAGAAGATGTAAGCATTTGAAGAAATAATTTTTTACTGCGCATGCGAGAAATGTAGCTTAATTTTTCTTTCGCATCTTCAAAGCCAGACATATGGGGCAACTTATATAAAATTTTCAGTTAACTACCTTTAATACACAGAAAGATATCGGCATTTTGGCCAGCGCTGTTTTATATTTAATGTATTCTGCTGTCTCCTGATGGCGTTTGCACACCCATGTTCCTATGTGATTTTGGATGCTTTTCGTATGCCTGACTTACTCTTTAAGTTTGGCCACGTTTTTTGAATCACCCTGTATAGCATTCTGTGCGTAATCAAAGAAACATTCAAAGAAAACATTCAAAGTTTTAACATTCAGAGAAATCAAGCTGCAGATAGTAAAATTCGGTATAAAATGAAACTAAAATTTTTATGACAATTTCCAGAAAATGTATGCATAAGTCAGTTATGCTATTTCTATTGAATACTATGAAAAATAATAAGATATATTTGTAACGTTTTAATAATAGTTCAGCATATTCAATGTCAACTGAAAAAATAAATTCTATGTTTTTTTATTATTTAAATATTTATTGTGCATAACCAATGGAGATAATCTAAGGAGATTTATATTTTTTAGGAAAGAAAAGAAATTGTTAAATGTAATAGTTTATCGAATTTCCTCCGCGGCAAGTAATGTTCATCTATTTACAGTTTTTGTCAAAGGAGAAAAAAGAATCATCTAGGAAACATCATTTAACCAGAAAAGGAAGAAAAAAAGGAAATTACGATCATTTGTTCCTAAAACAGAAAAAAAACTAAGAACAAGTTTATTTTATATGCATCACTTATCTTTTCTGTACTTCGGCAAATTACTAATATTCGTGGTTATACTGCTTAAATTCCTAAAAACAGAAAAGAGAAAAAAATTAGATGTCACTATCTCTGGAATTTTTTAAATTTACTAGTCTATCAGTTTCAATAAATCCTACAAGACATGGAGAAAAGCTATTTTTTCTAATTTTAATTGTAGTTTCGTTTCCTTTCTCATTTGCATCTTATTTATTATTCCTATATGATTCACATACAACAAATAATTTACAAATTCTAAGCATTAACCGAAACCATCACAAATGAATAAATGTTTAAAATAGAATTCAACATTCAAAGAAATCCAACTGTATATGAGTATATCGTAAAAATCAATACAAAATGAAACTAAAATAAATTTGATAATAGAGAGAGAAATTATGCATCTATCAGTTAAGCTATTTCTGTAGAATACTACGAAAAGCTATATTTATCTCGTTTAAATATGAGTTGAACATATTCAATGTCAGCTGACAAAATAAATGTTAGCTTTTTTTAAGAATTATTTCTGAAATGTGCGCAAGCAATGAAGATAGTCAAAAGACATTCTCATTTCTTTAAAAATAAAAGCTATTGTGAAATGGAATAGTTGAACATTGCTTGCTTTGTTTAAATCCAAATAGATAACATTAGTTGCTCCAATATATGAACATTACTTTCTGTACTGGAGCAACTAATGTTATCGATTTGGAGTTTAAAAAACAGAAATTATGATCGTTTGTTTCTAAAACAAGAAAAGAAGCCAAGACCAAGTGCATTTTTTTCCTTAAAAGTTTAATAATCCAGAGAACACGACCATGTAATGAGGCACTTCCCTGGTTTCCAATACGGTGAAACTGTGAAAACAAAGCAACTAGAAAAACAAGTTCTCAAAAGGATTAGAATCCACAAAAAACTAGCTGCTTTTATCTACTTCAACCTGAAAACAAGAGTAATTTTTACGCATCCCGCTAGTGAAGTAAGTTTCCTTTTGCTTCTGTAAAAATGTTTTAAAAAAGTATTTATGAATTAAAGATCTCGAGTGTTACCTTAAAAGTATTTTATTTATCATTAGACGGGAAATCTAAACAAAGGAAATACTTTCATAATGCTTTGATTATAGATGTGAATTATTTTTAATTCACATCTATAATCAAAACAAACGTCGAATAACGATTTTGTAAAAGGAAAAAAATAAATAAGCACACTTTTTAAAATTAAATATATATATATATATATATATATATATATATATATATATATATATATTATGAATAGTCTGTTGTGCGTGAATGATTCTTATTCATCTTTATTCATGTGTGCAATTAAAAGAGTATGTAGGTTTAATCCTCACTAATATAATTTATATTTTAAAAATAATGAAGAATTTATGTGTAGATTTAGAAGATTTAACTAAAACATAATGTTATGGTGTGATTAATTACTGAGAAAGCAATTAAATCACGTTGAGAAGCTAAAAAACTCAGATGCGAGCAATAATTTTAAATTATTCCAAAATTAAAATTAATTGTTGTTTTTCATATCACATTATTACTAATTATTAATTTAGGGAAAGTGACTTCAGAGAGTGATTTTATGTTTCAATTTTTTCAACATTATTTTGGCGAACTGGCGAAGCGAGGATGGATGTTGTTTCTGCGCTATTTTTAAAGTGAGATAAAGCAGGTTCCGTGATTGAATTACTACGAAGCTCATTTGGAAAGTTTTCGTACATTTTCCTCACAACCCAAAAATATACACAAACAGCACTGAAATTTACGGATTATTTATTAATAGTTCATAAAATATATTTATTCCAAAATATAGACATAAATATTTCCTTTTTATAAACGCGGCTTCATTGGCTTTTTGTCATTTGTTATCCTTTCCTTGTACGATCGATGCAAAAGATCTTCTGCCTTGTATGCTTTGTCGGCGTGCTCCGAAAAAGATCACGCAAAACTAAATATGCATTACAGAAAACTAACTTTCCTCGGTCAAAAATTGTAGAATATTGATAATTAGAATCCATTAATATTTTCAATAAAATTTATGTTTAAGTAATATGAAAAAGGAGTATATTCAAAATAAGCACTGTTGTGTTTAAGAAACGACCTCTTAAAATATTTAACACTTCAGTAATTAATTAAAATGAAATGTTTTAAATAATCAATAGTGTATTATACAAAAACTGGTTGTTTGTTGTAAAATACAATTTATTTTTAAATACTTAAATTAATAAATTTCAGTTAAAAATTCATGAAAAAGATATTGTAATATAGTTATGAAAAACCATTCTAGAAATGCTACACCATTCAATTTTTGTTTCACATCCCTACTTAATGTCATATTTTATTGTTGCATGCAGATAAAGTAAAGCAGAGTATACTTGATAGATGTGAAAATATTTCATTAAATTCATTAAAGCTATCTAAGTTTACTGTTAAAGAGGAAGAAAATATATTTTTGAAAAGATAATAAGAAGAAATAAAGGTAAAAAGAAAGACCCAAATCATGTTTTAATCTCTGAAAGCAAGATACCGTTTCTTAAAACTGCCATAAAGAAAGATATCGTAAAACATATATTTTAGGAAACTTCTCACGTAAAGAGTTTGAAGACCACAGATCCATTTAGGATCTAAGAAATATATTTTTAGAATCTGTGAAATGCTCCGCGTGTTAAATGTATTTTTCTGCTGCTGTAAAATTTTAGAAACAGATCACGTGATTCTTCGAACCTATTATAGTTCTTACGAAGCTTCTATGCACTGATAAATGTTTTTACAGTTCATAATGTTGGTAAAAATATAACTAATTTCATATTAACAAAAAAAAAAACAGTTGAAATATAATAAATGAAGAGATTAGAGTGTTTTAATTCCATTGACGGAATTGGCTAGTAGATGAGAAAAATTTTAACTTTAACCTCTATTTTAACTTAATGTCAAAACGGTGTTTACCATCTTGTTAAAATTTAGTAACTAACCGAAAGTTTGATGCTGAGAGATTTTTGTCAATTTAACTCTGAAGGAACTTCTGAAAAAGTCAAACATCAAAACTGCAAATGACTATCTGCAATACTTCTATGTATCCTATTAGTTTATACCTGAAACATTGTTGTTTAAAAAGAATGCCCATATTTAAGATGGATATCATGAGATGAATACTTTTAACAAAATGGTTTTCAAATATTCATGAAAATATATATACGGTGTAAAGAGATGGTGACATAAATTCTCGAAATTTTGTTATTAACGCTTCTCTTCCATTATTCGTCTCATATTTTAGTCCCATCATTTTTCCTATGTTTGTATTCTCGTAAAGAACTTATGCGACATGAATAACAGAATACTTAAAGAGTTTATTTCTTAGATGTCAGGAATTGTTATGTTAAATTTTGAAACTGTTTTGGGGTTTTTATTTTGTATTTATTTTGCGAAAGAGCCCTATTTGATTATGTTGAGCCAAGTAGCGGATCAAAGGAAGAAAAAATAATATTGTTACTAATCTGAAATACTGTTTCCCTACTTTAGTAGTCTTATGGCAGGAAACACAGTTTTAAAGAGGCTTCTACTAGAGGCGGAGCCAATGAACCCAGATATTGGCGAATATTTTGGTGTCTTGGAGACTAATTTAGCAACTTTTGACGACAAAATGGCCATATCTCTATTAGGAACGGTGATATGGAAAGCTTTTGAGAGAATTCCATGTGAAGTCACGCCCCTACGGAAAAACTATATATACTGAGGACTTCAAACGATGTGATGAGTCTCTCTTTAGATTTTTGTCGGCGATGCAGGCTGATGAGCAGGTAGACACTGAGCGCTATTGAAAGTGATGTTGCTGATATTTGTTGGTGGTCTTCTGTCTTTTTGTGTTATTAATTAATAAAATTGCTGTTTTATTACCTGTGCTACGTGTTTTTCTGGAATATTCGTGGAATAAAGATTGATTCTTTTACTATCATGCCTATTGGATTAAATTCATGTGCGGTGAAAGTCGATTTTCGTAACAATATTGTTGTGTCGTCGAAATGAGTATTTGAAATATTAATATTTATAAATGACGAAGAAGAGCGCATATAAATATTAGAAATTATTCTGCTCAAAATTTAAATATACGTTATAAAAAAGTTCAACAAGTTGAAAAGTTAGTAAGTAGGAAAAAGACGGACTGCAATTCACATATATTTTATCAGCTTCTTCTATCTAGTGCTTCAAGGCTCAATTCTCTAAAGCATTTCTCAGGCACTCGATAAACTGGAAACTAAGAGTGGAAAACATATTTTTATTCTTAATTCCTATAAGTATTTTTGATTATTTCGTTTATGATATTAGAAACAAAATCTCTCTCAGAAAAGGCTCAGGATGCTGGAAAGATTACTCTTTTCTAGGTTGTTTTATTATATCTTGGCTGTTCATTGAAAAAAAAGAAACAATATAAAATATTTAGCAACAAAGAAGAAATTATTTAATTATGAAAATGATGATGTTCACGGGTTGTTTTGAATTTGACTGACATGATTTATGTGATAATTTCTTTTTTTCTTGACCCAATCGAAAAACAATTTGCAGATAACTGGATCTATGACTAATTTGCAAGCAAGTTTCGGTATATTTAGTCAAAAATATAATTAACAAATCCTTTCAAATGAGTTCGAAACTATGAAAAATTTTAGAAATTTATTTGTGTTGAAAAAAAGATTAAATGAATTTAAATATTTAAATATATTATTGAATATTTTTTAATTTGACAGTGGTATTTTATATATCATGATTAATTTAAAAATTTAAATATTCCCTTGAATATTTTTAAATTTGACAGTAGTATTTCATACATCATGACTATACTAATTCTAAATTTTCAAGCAAACATTGCATAAATTTTCATAAAAAGTTTATTTTTTAAAAAATTTAAAGTTTGCAGAGAAAATCTCAATAAACAAAACTGAAGCAACTATTACAAAGAACTTTCATAAAGACTCAAAATACATACTAAAAATAAGAAAAAGAAATATTTAACATCATTCCAGGATGTTTGAAAAAAATATGAATATGTGATGAATTAAGACATAAAAAATCATTTGCGAAGTAACATATTGCTACAATATATCTAAATTTTTTTCTTTGCAAATTCTTGATGCATGAATAAGCGCAGTGTTCTTGTGACATCTACTTTTTAATTTTGTTAGACAAATCTCTTTTTTGAAGCTACACGAGGAATGTTTTGGGTCAGACCCCGTTATATATAATGGAGAATAAGTCACGAGTAGGATACTTTATCCGCTGACCTATCCCCCACGAAATTTTTACAGTATAATTGTGAGGTGATTTCTCTCCCACGACGAACTTCAACTGCAGTTCATTTGTGAAATGGTGTTCTGAACCAACGAGAATATAGTTATAAAGATGTAATGTCCTTTTCCTGCCTCGCTATTCTTGTAGTTGGGGAGGGAATTTTACAGGAGTAAGTATGGAGTGACGGGCAGAGGCTATTCAGGGATCATTGAACTTGGCGACCTTTGCGACAAATCAATGATTCCCGAAAGTGCGAACCTTTTCTCGATATCTCTATTAGGAAAGGAAATACGCTCGAATGTACGTGAAAACTCCATGTGCAGGCCAGTGTGCTTGATCACGAAAACAGGGGTGTGTGTCCGTATTGTTTGACGTCACGGCATGTCGCGGAAAGTATATAAGGGCTGCACTTGGATCAGAGAGCAGTGTGTGTTGATCGACTGGAACGACTCTGTAGTTTCGTCTGCAGAGCGAGATAAAAAACCTGTGAGCTGAGCGCTATTGAAAGTGTTGTTATTGTCATTATTAGTGATTTTTTACTGTTTGTGTTGCTAAATCTGAAAGTGCTGAACTGTTATTACCTGTAAATTGTTGTCTGTTTGTGTTGTTAATCTGTGCGCGATCTAGTGTTCTTGTTATCTGTGCTACTTGTTTTTCTGCATATTTGTGAATAAATCTTAATTCTCCATTACCCTGCGTGTTGGACTGTTTACACTATTGTTATTTATGGAATGTTAATTAAATTTTAATTGCTGGTGGCTGAAATTTTGACACACAAATAAAAGTAAAATTTTTACTACACTTTAATAATGCACCTACCTTTACAGGCACCTAAAATATAATTTTCCGAAGATGAAGGTATAGCTGAAAACATGATTAGTACAATTGCTATTGTGAAAATAATTAAAGAAATTAAAACAGAATCAAAATTTTAAATTTAAAACTTTTTATTTAACAATTGTTTAAATTAAATCAATTACTGCCACAAATTTCAAATAGATATATTCAATTATGATGCACAGGACCAAACTATCAAAAACAACAAATAAAAAAGAAAATATAGCTACACATTATAACAAAAGCGCTGCAGGCTCGATATGATAAAAAGATACTAAAAAAAACTACTTAAATCTAAGAAACATTTGCTTCTGCAGAAAAATTTGTGGTATGTTGACAATGCACAGTGCAGTCTTTGTTCACTCGTGAAAACTTATTGGAGACACATGATGTATGATAATCTCGAAAAAAATTTCTTTCACAAATGATATTTCCACCACTAATTTTAAAGACGAAACAACGCACATAGCTTTCTTAATTTACATGCGATTAATCAGGAACAAGCTCTGAACGAACTATATATGATTCAGTTGCATTATTGATGCTCACAAATGCTACCAACAGAACTTCCTTCACTTTCACAATATTAACGGAAAAGAAGAATTCGAGCGACAGGCTGTTCAATTATTTTCAAAAGTTTTATTCGTGTACTGCAGTCCAGGATTGTTGCACATTGTGGGTTGAGAAAATTGATCCAATAACTGAGATTGGATAACTTTATGAGAACTTAAAAGATTGTTCAAACCATATTTCGTTTGAGACCGTAAAACCCAGTTACAGGCTGTCCACAAAATTTATTATAAGAACACCACAAAAGTATTACGACGGCTTCCATTCCAAACTTGAAAAAAGAAAAATTACAGTTGAAGCTCGATCCAGTTGACATCGTGCAATCTCTAACGAATTTTCACACTTTTCGAAAATGACATCACATAATACTTGCGGGTCAATTTTTTACCATTTTTTGGGGGACCATCTGTATAACTGAAGGGGCAAACACCCTGAAGGCCAAACGTCCTCCAGGAGCCCGCAGGTGCGACCCCCTACTTCTCGTTCTGTCAAACCAAACTATTCAAATCAAACAAAGGAAAACTTCCAGACAGGAGACGCTAAAGCCCTTTTACACAAAAATTTATACGCCGTACAAGATGGCGAACAAATAGTTCCGTTAAAGTAATTTGATTCATAATTTTATAAACTTGAAACATTAAAGGAAAAGACATAAAAGTTAAGGCAATTAATATTTAAGTTGATTACTAAGTAAATAACTAATAAAAATTTAGATATTTAATAAAACTGTAAAAAATTGCAAAAGTTGCCAGAGATGGCACAAGAAACGAAAGAAACTTTGGTGGCAAAGATTTAAATATTTAAAAATACGGATAAAGCCGAAAAATGATGAAGTTGCATTTTTTGCAATCTAACAACTATATACCCACAGAACGATTTTTGTAACAATATCTTTCCGAAGACAAACCTTAACCAACAGGCCATCAAGGACTAGAACTTCGAATGAATTCGAGTGGATTGAGAGTTCGCTGCCGAATTTCACTGAAGATATCCTGTATCCATGATCGGCTGGACATAAAACCCGTCGGCTTTAAATGTTCTTCTGAAGGTATGATTTTGAAGCACTGTCTTTGGTATTATTTGTGTCTTTTTATCACAACATATCGAAGCTTGTCCCATAACAAGAATTGGCGACAAATTGTTTAGAAAAATTTCTGCTTGATTGTTTTGAGACAGAAACTACAGTATAAAAAAGTACAGTATATATTTATACAGTGCAGCTTACATTTATACATTTCAGAACTGATAATTAAACTGTATTTATACCTCCTATAATTACACAGTATAAATACAGTATAAATATAAGCTATAAAATAAGCTTTCTTCTCTCAGTTATTCTTATTTTGATTATAATTTTTGAATTTGAGGAACATATGCTGCGTAATGTATTACTCCAAAACAAAGATAAATAAGTTGGATACATTTGTCCATCATATGCGGTTTTTCTTTTAGGTAGATTCCTTATAGGAACTCTACCTATTGCAATGGTTCTCATGACACGACTTTCGGAAAATTTCTGCAGATCTTCATCGATCATGACCCCTAGAACCCAAAACCACCCTTCGTTAAAAAGTTTATATATATATATATATATATATATATAGGTATATATATATATGTATAACGCTTTTTCCCATGTTATCTTGTGAACACGATAACTGGAGTAATTTTGATGTAAATTTAACCAGCTTGGGATATGTTGTAAAGATAGTGAAAATCTCGGTCGAGTTCGTAGATGGGCTATCCAGCTCAAAGGGGGTGGAAATGGTGGGGGGTGGAAATTTTCATTTTCCCATAATTCCTTTACAATTGAAAATAGAAAGAAACTTCAAATTAGGCGAATTATTGCCTTATTAAAACGAACAATTTTTGTATTTAAACTTTTTCGATAGCTACAATTGCTTAGAAGTTATGAGCTGAAAAGGGAATTTCCCACCCTTCCCCTTCTCTCCCCTTAACTTAAAATACGTTTTAACCTATGCATGTTACCCCTCGTTGGAAAGCTCTCGTCATTTTTAGTTTCTTTCACCCTCTTTCATTCTTGTAGCTCCAATACTTATGAGAATAGAGGACCAAATGTTCTTTTCCTTATTATTAGTAGTAGAGAAGTATATGCATAACGCTTTGTCCCGTGTTATTTTGTAAACACGATAACTAGAGTAATTTTGATTAGATTTTAACTGGCGACGGATATGTTGTAAGGAGGGTGAAAATCTCGGCCGAGTTCGCAGATGGGCTAACCAGCTCAAAGGGGGAGGAAATGGAGGGGGACTGAAAATTTCATATTCCCATAATTCCCTTACGATTCAAGATAGAAAGAAAATTCAAATTAGGCGAATTATTGCCTTATCACAACAAACAACTTTTGTATTGAAACTTTTTTGATAGCCACAATTTCTTAGAAGTTATGAGTTAAAAAGCCATTTTCAATCCCCTCCCCAACTTAACATTTCCCCATAGCACTGTTACGACTAAAGATAGAAAAAAAATTTTCAATTAGGCGAATTATCACCTTATGATAACGAACAACTTTTATGCTAAAAGTTTTTTGTCTGCCAGAATTGCTTATAAGTTATGAGCTGAAAAGCGATATTCAATACCCCCCCCCCCCAATTTATCATTTCCTCATAGCTTCGTTAAGATTGAAGAGAGAAAGAAAATTTCAATTAGGGTAATTATCACCATATCATAACAAACTACTTTTATATTGAAAGTTTTTTGACAGCAAGATTTATTTAGAAGTTATGAGTTCCCATCAACCGCATTCACCTTCACTTTTTATACGGTATAATATATAATTAATTTATGACTAATTAATTTAATTAATTTATAGTTAATATCTTTGTTAAATTTTGTTAATTATAACTGTTAATTGATATAGCTGGCTTTGCTCCGGATTAAAATGTTTTCATGTTTAATATTTTTAATGTAAAAATTACTATTGTATAAATATTATAATACACAAATTACTTTTCTGATCTAAAACGCTTTTAATTAAAATGAGAATATCAATTGAACCAGACAATTTTTAAAAACATCCGTTTTCTTCATACGTTATTATTTGTTATATAGGTACTTCAAATTTTGCTAACAATTACTAAAGTCAATGAAAGGTTTTAATGAATATTTTGAAACAATTAAATTAACTATTTAATTATTCATTAATTTAAAGCGTGAAAATAAATCAATAGCTGGTCCCGATATAAATTGTTAAATCGTCTACTTTTAAAATTTTCTTTTAGCATTCTTCCTTCTGGAAACAGTTCTTCGTATTATTTTTGATCAACAAAAATATTGTTACGAATTCAGTTTAAAATTAATATTGAAAAAAATATTAAAATGAGAGAAACAAATTTATGGAAATGAAAGACATAGCGGAAAAACGCCTTGCTTAATTTTTAATTAAGTGAAATTTTAAGCATCTTTTAGGCTTTGAAAAGTTGAAGGTGACCTTTCTCTTTTCTTAAATAAAGAGTTTGAAAAGTTTGATTGAGATCAGTCCAGTGGTTTAGGAGGAGATGTGGAACATACATACATAGCCACAGTGACTTTTATTTAAATTAATATAATTATTAGATAATCATAACATAAAGATTGCTGGCATATAGTATAAGCCATAAAAAAAGGTTTTAGTGGAGTTTTGTAACAATAAATTTTTTAACTTTAATTAAGTAGATAGTTAATTTTAATTAATCAAATAATTTTAATAGCTAATTTGATAATAGGTTTTTTTGACAGAATACTTTAATTTGATATTTAACTAAACATGGCGGGACCATGATTTGTTTAATAAAATCAATATAAAGTAGTCAAAAATAAGAGTTCCCTTTATGCTTTTTGCTATTGAAAAATATCTGCTTAACTTTAAAATTGTTTGGGATTTTCTGCCTGAGTATTTGGTTTTAACCGTCGATGGAGATTTAAATTTGCTGTTCAAATTGGCTGCATTCATATCCTATGCTTTAAAAACACGTATTCAATTTGCCACTCATAATGTTTAATAATTTTTATTCTCTTATATGTTAAGAATTTAGTGACTATTATCTCTGTAACCAGGGAGTTCTCTAAATGAGCCCA
>BGPR01022322.1:0-25501 GCA_013235015.1 Araneus ventricosus | reverse complement strand
ATCCAGACGAGCAATAATTAGCATGGAACACAGGGTAGCATTTCACTCTGAGAGGCAGAAAAGAGTAAAGTGGATACACGTCGAGCATGAAAAAGGCATCGCCTCTGACGTCCTTGAACATTTGGGCACGTATCCTTGGTGATTACGTGGTAGGCCCTTACATTTTGCCAGACCGTTTGACCGGCGCAACATATCGTATCTTCTTCGAAAATGTGCTTCCCAGTGTGTTGCAGGCTGTTCCGCTTCCCATCCAGAGAGACAAGTGGATGCGCGAGGGAGCCCCAGCACACTTTTCCAGCACGGTCCGGCACTCCTTGAATGCCACATATCCCACACGATGGATCGGACGTGGCGGACCTGTGGCTTGGCCTCCTCGCTCACCGGACCTTAAACCACTGGATATTTTCTTCTGGTGGGACATGGAATCTTTTGTGTACGAGACGCGTGTGGACTCGGCTGAAGATCTCGTAGCGAGAATCGTTGTTGTCGCAGACAAAATTAACACAAAACCAAGAATCTTGGAGAGGGTGTGACAGTCCTTCCTTCGCCGTTGTGAAATGTGCAACGACATGCATGACCGCCACTTTGAGCACTTTCTGCGAGTTTTTCTCTGATCAATAAATCAGATTGTGCAAATTTTGGTATTGTTCATGCGCTTTCCCAATACTGTTGCAAGTTCATGTTGAAATTCTAATTTTACTCTTTTTTGCCTCTCAAAGTGGAATGCGACCCTATGTTCCATGGTAATTATAATTGTTCTGTATGGGTACTATCACCCCTCTTATTTTATAAAAACAATTTAGACTTACCCTGTATAGTAGAACTCTGTTTAACCGAGCTAAAGTGGCAAGGGCAATTTCGGTTTGATTAAGCCATGAACATATATTACTATTTTATATCTAATTGCAGAATGTAATTCTGAAATATTTTGAGTGTAAAACGAATTGAGAACACTTTTTGCAGGCTTCACTTTCAGTTTTCATTTAAAGTTAACCCTCCCTTGGACGCAATATTCACACCGGCGTGTTTGGGAGCAAAGCTCTTGCCAGGCACAAGTAAACAATATTGTAATTAGTATTGTTAAGGCCCATTAATTTTAATTTTAGCATTCTAAGAATAGTCACTGACTTTCTTGGGGAGGCTTAGAAGAAAAAAATGGGAATAACCTTGCAAACATTCTCGCCTTCGCGAGTATTTCCTTGCAGTACAGTAGTTTGGGATCTATGATTTCAGAGGCATTTCATGCAACTCGTGTTTCGGTTAACCCGAGTTCAGTTAATCAGGGTTTTACTGTACCAATTAAAATATAAAATGCGGGTTCGGAAAATGCAATATTCCCCATTTCCTGTGAATGTGAATTGCGAAAGTTAATTTTTGTAAAATTTAGTAGCCGATTATATTTTATGTGCCAGATAGTCATCATTATAATTTTAAATCTTTCATACTTAGGTGAAAACCATTAATATTCGTTATGCGTGCATTTTATAATGACGAAATAATTGAAAGTTTTAAGATGGAACATTTTCCCTAACTTGTTAACTGCAGTTTCTGATTCTAACAATGTCTCATCACTGCGGAGCATTAAGTGTATCTGCCATTCCTTCCATATCAACGTTAATTTAACAGACAATTAACAGATCGGATGGCTCCAATTATAACTTTCACCATTTACCTTCCTGGAATAGATAGGGAAGTTCTCGATGTAATGGGGCACTGTTAAACCAAGATTACCCTATTAATGCGAGAGATAGGAACTGGTTCCATATCGTCGCTTAGCAAGCAACACCGCTTATCTCAATTTCGAAATTGCAAAGGAGAAATTACTCAATTTTTCGCAACCAATAACGAATATTCCTGAATTTTTTTAACATCTGATATAAAAATAAGATCCTACATTCATACAAATAATAATCTAACATTTTCGTCCACTTTAAAATTTTAAGAAATTGAGATAGGTGGCACTTCTTGTTAAGCGACCATGTACTGCTACATGTTTATGTTATACAGAAATTGGTGTCTTTTCAATAATTTCTGTATATAAAGTTTTTGTATGGTACATGAAAAACAAAAATGGAAAATCTGTTTTGGAATATTTATCTGGAATGCAATTGCAATACAAAGGGAGGTGCCTGCATTAGTATTCGCGGTTTCTTAATATGTGTTATTCGAGATTTCGCGGAAAACAGTTATTAAATATTCACAGATTTTATATTTACGAAAAAAAATTCGCTGTTCCCACAATTTTATACATTTTCATTTAACTTGATTTCCTTCATGTTTTTAACCTCAAAAGGGTCATTCTCGTCCTGCTTTGGCTTTCGGGGACATTAAAGTCGCTAGCTCGAGTGTTCAGGCCGGAGTCCTAATGGCCATCACAAGTCACGGCCAGACCTCTCCTGCAGGATCACTGGAGAGCGGTAATCCAATCCCCACCAATATTGTACCCCCAATTAGAGCGAGAACCCGCTTATTTATCCGGTGGTTTCTCATCCACGTCCTCGCGGTGCCCCACCGGGAGAGTATTCATTTTTTGTAAAGAAGGAATTTTGCAATCGGTATTTTACTAACTCCCTGATGTGCTGGAGTTCTTGGAATTTTCTACACTTATCTGCAAACGTTAACAATACCCTATTTTAATATTTTCTTAACAAAATGGACAATTGATAAAATATTGATTCAATACGGGCTTCACCTGATAGTGAACGTACGACAAAAAGCATTTAAAAAACTTCTATTGTTAATAATGAATTATAACTTAAAGACTAAAAAATAGAAAGTGATCGAGATAAAAAGAATGACTTGTTACTCTACATTTTAGTAAACTAATTAAAAATTAATTTTTAGTGCACTACTATAAATGTGCCTTGAAAAAAATTCATTTTAATAATTTATACTTAATGAATAAAGAATGTGGACCTTCACATAAGAAACAAAGGTAATCAGTAATAAAAATAAAAATATATATATAAAAAAATATGCGTAGTTGAAAATGGAAAATAAGGGCTTTTTCTCTCTCTTAATATGCCTGAATTGGTTTCTTTCCCGAACTAGAAAAAAGAGATTCCTGTCTCGGCCTCTTCTTGTTTTTTTCTGCCTTTCTATTTCTCTTCTGAGTATATAGATGCCGCCAGGGAGACTAGTGTTTAACGTTTTGCTTTTTCTCGTAGCGCGGGCAAATTTTATAATCTGGCTTGTTTCATCATAGGGTAAGTTTTTGATTTTACCTTATGAAAGCTTATTAATTAAGCTTGATGGCTAATATTTTGTTCGTCTTATTAGCGTTTTTAATGTTATTTCCTTTTTCTTTTGATGTTTGCTCTTGTGGATTTGCTACCTGGTTTCTCTGTTTTGGGGAGTTCGGGCTATGAGAAGCTCGGTATTAGCCTAATGGCTTGCTGCTTACAGAAAATTTCCCAAATATTCTTTTGATTCCATTTCGAATAGTTCTTAGCCCTTGAAAAAGTGAACTAGAATAGATTCCTTGTTTTGTTCTTTGCTTTTCGTTTTCTTCAAATTACTCTAGGATTGCTTGTATCACCTTCCTTTTTTAATTTTGATTTATTTGTATATCTGTCTATCGTTCTCCGTTTTTTGTTTTGCTGCTGCAATGGCGCGCATCTTAAACATTGTCGTAATTTTTCTAACTTCATTTCTTTTTACAATAAAATTATTTTGTTCTTTTAATTTTAAAATATTTTCTCTTGTTCCAGTTTTAAATTTTGATTCCTTTTTAAAAATCTTTCTAAATTTGCTATATTTTTTCTTGATGATTGTTTGCATAGTAATCAGTAATAAGTCATTCTCGATTTGGAAACAAATTTCATCGAAGTTGGTTATGACCAAGTACGTCAGAGCCAAATTGTGGTTCGTTCTTTTCCTTTTTTTTAAATTTCATCTAAAAAGTTAAACTAAAACTGCTAATTTGACACACATATATCTCGTATTATTATATTATTATCAATGCAAATCCAGGTGGTTCTAGGAGGCTGCAGCCTCCCACCTCCCATTGCTAAACAAATTTTTTTATTTTTTTTCAAATCACTACACTAGTTTGTTTTTAATCTTTTTTTTAAAAAAATAAAAAGTGACATCTTTGTTTTCTGGTTTTGACGGCCTCAAAGATTTTCCCGCTTTTGTAGTCATTCCACTTGTAGTTGTAACGTTAACGCGATCGAAAACATCTTTTGACTAGTTATTTCATTGTGTTTTTATTAAATTATCGAAAGTATTGTAGTGTCCTCTGTGATTCTTATTGTCAGGTGAGTAAAGTTAAAGTGATTTGACTTACATGAATTGAAGACATGAGGTTACGACGATACAAAAATTTTACGACCTCAGCTCGCCTATCAAAATTCTGGATTTTCTACTGGTTATTATTATCAGACATTCAATTAAAAGAAATAGTATACAGTCAATTGGTTTTCAACAAAAAAGCAATCGGAGTTTGGCCTTCTCGCGTCGCCATATGAAAGTCGACTGATTACCACTCCATTTATTGATGCCGTGATAACTACTTCATTTAGAAACTTTTGCAGAGAATTATCATAGCTTCTCTAACTTATTATTTAAGGCAAGTAAAATTGCCTTCATATCTTTAAATATAGTTCAGTGAAATAACTCTTTTTTGCTAGCCATAAACATGCATTTCTTAAGCTGGAAGATGGTTTTTGCGAGCCATCATCGAATTTTTAAACGTTACTAGGGTGGCACTTGTGCAAACTCTGCAGAATTATTCACCACAGTAAAATAAATAAATACAATTCACCTGCGACGAGGGTTTTTGCAAGAATCTGATTTTCCACAGGACTGATCTTCAATAGAGTCGGATTTGAAACCTTTGAACCGCTAAATCTGAAACACTCTGTTCACTCTCTTCAAATCTCTACATATAACACAAAGCATGATATTCATTTCAAATGTCTTTTCGAGTTTGTCACAGAAATGCATCCTAGTTATGGTCTATGATTTTTTGTACTTATGGATAATTTTAAAGAATATGTCAAATGGTATGTTGGAAATATACAGGTGCCCACTAATGTTCCTTACCACCCTTTTAACTACCGAATGGATGCAGCTATCTTCATAAGAGTGGTGTCTAGGCATGGTAAAGTGACTGTGCGCGACTGGATGAAACCACTTACAGCGCCACCTGGTGGAAAACGGTGGAGTTAGCGTTATTATCTCCAAAACGGTACAAGATAGAGGAAAAATAAATTACACAGTTGTAGAGCATCATCAATTTAATGCAAAAGTCACCTTGTGGACGTAAATGCTTAGAACAGAACGCTTAAAATGCACATTACGGATGCATGTGCCAGCGTGTCTCCCGCTATGCTACACCGTGTGCAACGTGAAGTTGAAGCAAGGGTCAAGATGTGCATTGTAGCTGACGGAGAGGAGTTTGAACATCGAAAATAAAGGTATCTTGTGATAACTAGTTGCTTTTTTTTTCTTTCTAAGAATGTTTTGTCACGTGTCAGTGTAGGAAATCGCTAACAAACAAATAGTGTTTTAAGCGTTCTGTTCTAGGCATTTATGACCACAAGGTGCCTTTTTGTACTAAATCGATGATGCTCTATAACTTTGATATTCACTTTTTCTCTCTATTTCGTACCGTGATAGAGGATAATATCCTTAACTCCATTTTTTCCACCAAGTGGCGCTGTAATTGGTTTCACCCAGTAGCGCATAGTCACTTTACCCTGCCTAGACACCACTCTTATGAAGACAGCTGCAGCCATTTGGTAGTTAAGAAGGTGGTAAGGGACTTTAGTGGGCACTCTGTATATTCAGTCATAAAAATCAGTATTATTGAATAATATTTATTCAGTGGCAAAAGCCTTATAATCTTAATAATTTCTATCTAGAGAACTCTGAAAGATTTCATATTTTTAATCCAATAGCTGTAGCAACATTTACATAATTTACTTCCGCATGTAACCCAATTTGATAAAACATTCAAAATAATTATGAATATTTAATATAAATTTTACGCAATATTTCTTTAAGGATTCCATATTTAACTCCATTAATTAGTATAATGACTCATTCCAGTAAAACAATCTTTTTCAATTATTATGCTATGTGAAGACAGTTAACGCTTTAACTACTTTCTACACTTAAAAATTTATTTTAGTTTTCCCAGTTACCTAATAGTCCCGCGAGTTATCTTATTAACTTCCAGTTTATAATTAGAAAACCAAAGACATCCTATATATAATTAATTATGACTGAAAGAAGTTATTGTTATTAATTGCTTAGATTGAATGAATAATGTCGTTAAAAATGTTTTGTCAAATTCAAATTAATAAAGCTATTTTTATGCTCTTATGATATTTTACTGTGCAAATTAATTACTAGTTTTCTTTAATTGCAGTGATGTTGATTCATATGAATAGTTCATGGATTATTTAAAAACTAAATAATTAAAATACAAATTTTTCACAGATCAGTTAGTAATTTATATATGATTTGGAGCTTAAAGACTTAGAATAGTTTATTAATAGAATAAGAGATACTGTACCCTTAACTATCAACACCCTCACAGCTTTTGCGAACAAAATATTAGCCATTTATGTCTCAGCAATAGCTTCTTATTAATAAGGAATGAACAGATAATAAGGAAGCAGACATAAAAGAGAGAAAGTTATTCGGAAAAGCATTTTGATCTTCATTAATTTTTCCTTTGAGTTAATATCTGCAACACTGATAAAAAAGCTTCATTTGTCAGTTTTTTCACATATTCATAGTAGTTATAAATTATTGGACCTATTTTCAAAAATCAATAAAAACGTAACCCTATAATATAGCAATTTCGTTTTCCTATGTGAGAATAGCTCAAAGAGTCTTTTTTCAGATAGGTAATGGGCCGTTACGGCGTACTATTCAAAATTTTTTAAAAAAGTAAGCCTATAATATATCAACTTCGTTTCCTTATGTGGGAGTAGCTCAAAGAGTTTTTTAGATAGGTAATGCGGCGTTACGGTGTACTAAATCTGCTACAGCTGGAGATTCCCAAAGCACGCGTCAGAATGACTACCGTGCAGCGGAAGGCACGTCTCTGGTTCCACGAAAGAAAATCAATTGTAACAATTCAAAGACGTTTTCGATTAGAGTATCCAAATTCTAAGTAAGAACTCCATTAAGCGTTGGTATGAGCAATTAAGAAGTGAATGTCTCCCTCACTCGTTCAACAACTTCGTCTGAGGCCGTGGTCGTCCAGCACCTTTCCTGTTACCTTAAATTGCTCATACCAATGCTTGATGGAGTTCTTACTTAGAATTTAGATACTCTAAGCGAAAATTTCTTTGAAATGTTACAGTTGATTTGCTTTACTAGAACCAAAGACGTACTGCCTGCTGCACGGTAATCATTTTGCCACTAGCGTTGGGAATATCCCACTGCTGCAGATTTAGAGCCCCATTATGGAATGTTACTTATTTGTAAAAAAGACTGTTTAAACTAATCTTTTGATTAAAAAAGGACAATGTTGCTAAATCATAATTTTTTTTAAATTAATTTTTGAAATGGATCCAATAACTTGTGACCACTCTGTATTGCATTGAATCACAGAATTTTCACACACAAAGCACATCATCAGTTATGTAGCATATAAATAATTGTGAATATTAAGTTTCAAGATAAATTCCTTCAAATTATTTGGGAAATGTTCAATGAAATATACAAACTGAAACATGTATTGCATGAAGAAACTAAATAAAAGGAAAATGACTCAAATTTAAATTTTAATGCATTTTTTTTCTTAAGATAAAGAAAAATTTAAGATTATTTAAATCTCGATATACTCCATCAAAAATCAATTTACAGAACTTTAAATTGATTTGTTTGGCATTACTGTCGGAAGATTTGAACTGAACCACCCATGACGTCTCTATCAATTATTCAAATGTTATCCAAATGATGAAACCAATTTGATTGTTTAGTTAGATGATTCTAATCTTTCGACGCTGAAAATCGGAACGAAATCCTATAGATTTCTATTCCTTTTCAATAGTTATTTCTATCCACTGTGCTAGGATATTTGTATAACTGTTATATTTTTTCAAAATAAACCCGCTGATGAAGTTAAATTTTGCTCCGGATATTTCAAAGAATATCTCGGATACGTAACCAAATATATTTTGAATCGATCTCAGAAAATATTACAGTTGGCATTGGAACTAAAATCCCTAACTGAGGACCCTAAATGCGCCTTTCTTATGTTTTATTTAGAGTAGCTTTTTATAGTGGCTTCTGTTGACAGTATATAGAACTACATTTCGCGCATGCGCAGTAAAACATTATTTACAACAAATGCTCATATTTCCCATAATATTTAAATTTTTAAATTGAAATTTTAATACAATGCTTCTTTTACGTATCGTAAAGTATTCTGCAAGTTTTGTTCGATTCGATTGAAAACTCTGCATGTTATAATCAAAAAAACATTCGGAGATTGAAATTTTCATTTTAATACCGATTTTTACTTACAATCTGATAAATAATTTTATTGTCTCACTCTGGGTCCAAGTAATACTCCTCAAGCTCTTTAAAATGACACCAGAATCAACCTCCTAGCTAAGCGCTTTTCGATGCTACACTTATTTATAACCTTACATAAAGCTAATTCATTACAATCACGCGCATGCGCCTACACTGATACGATGACGTCACAAGCAGAACAAATAATATGAGACAAACTCTTACAGATATGATCTATTCGTTGTGTGGTCAACCATTTTTTTCGCATTATTAGTCTCACTGTTATTAGCGATTCAAATCTGACGGTATTTTGTCACACAAGAAAGTTCGACCGACTATCACTATAACGAGCGGAAAGACGTTTTCGCTTCAAAAAATTGCTTCTTGACATAAGAAAATAAATTGTTACATTGAATTAAAAGATGTAACGCGCAGAAGTTAGAAGTGGGATGAAAAGGGTTTTATAAAATGTCAGTATCCTAAAATGTGACATTCAAAAGATAAATGATCATTTGGCTCGTAGTGGAATCAATTATTACATAATAATTCACTGACTATTTTGTTTTAAAAATAATTTTAATAAATAATAGATAGAAATATAAAAATGGGTATTCATGTTGTACTCATATTGGAAATTCTAATGCAACATTTTATATATATTGGTATTTAATAAGAAGTGAAATGAAATTCATCTCCATTCTAATTTAAATAAGTACTTAAATTCCTTTCATTTCCAGTTAAGTTAAAATGAAGAGAAAATTATGTGATGAAACTATATTTCAATTCATTGGGATACATAGTCTGTGTACCTCATCAAAATGGCCCAGACAAAATAACCCAAAATCAAATTCTGAATGACAATAAAAATATTATTTTCTCAGGGCTATTTAGACTGATCACGCATAATCTGATATTGGAAAATTTATATGAAAAAGCTCTGTAAATTTTTCAATATGTTTCTGGTACAGAATTTAAAAGTGTGCTTCAAATATATGTTTAAACAAAACATTTTCTTACACAGTGCAATTAGTAATCATTGAAGTAAATAGGGGTTGTTGCTTTTTTTTGCTTAAAAAGATGAAGCATAAACGAAAAATATGGAAAAGAAATAAGATAAAAATGCTAAAAAACGTGCGCTACTTCAGATTAATCATTGCTAATTTCTTTACCAAGTTTAATCCTTACATCAAGAAACAGTATCAGGAAGCTTGGGGAGATCAAATATGTTTTTTAATGAAGATTAATTAGGTTTTTATTTTGTGTAGTTTTTCCAAACAATTGCAAGGGTAGAGTTTCTGAAATATTTTATTAGGTATTTTCTATTAGTTTAGAAGCCACTAAGAAGTGATAATTGGGGACGATGTAATTAGAAACAGTATTTTTTTCTTGGTGTATTCAATCTCACTTGCATGCAAAAAATGAAAATTTAACAAGCGACAAAAAATGATTAGTCAAGAGATTTAAGGAGTTGATTATTTTATACAAAGAAATATTGCTGAAAATCAGTACAGTTTTTAAAAATACGATTTTATTAGTTTGCTAAAAAGTAGATTAATTTTTATTTTAAATATTTTCTTGTCTTTTATTTTTCTGATTTACAATTCATTATTATAAACTAGCAAATCACCCGTCATGGTTTGACGGGTGCAAATTGCCTCTTCATTCGAGAGATTTCCCTTCTAATTTGTCGTGTTTAAATAGAAATATATGCGAGAGAAATGTTTAACATTGATTGAAAACAAATAAAATAAGCATATGTTTTATGACAAGAAATATTTTTTATTTACATATTATTTAAATACTTCTTTATTCAAAACCCCTCTTGGTAAACAACATTCCGTATGAAGTATTTTTAGTTGTTTAATAATTTTTCTTGCACTTCAGATCCCTTTGTGTAAATTTTAACGTGATTGGAATCCTAGACCTTGAAAGTGCAACATAGAGCTGTCCATGTGAAGAGACAGGTTCATCGAGGTAAATTCCAACGTGATCGAAAGTTTGCCCCCGCGATTTGTCGATAGTCATCGTGTAAGCTGGAATTAACGGGAACTGGCGGCGGTTCAGAACGCATGGTAGATTCACGTCACTGGTGGCTAATTTAATTCTTGGCAAGAAAGCAACATCGCCACGATTGCATTCAGATACAATTTGGCGTCCAAACGCATATCACGCGCATTATATACCACTGGCGTAATTTACTACTTTCTATTGAAAAACGGAAATTAATTTCAAATATAGGATTAATATAATTTAACATTTCTCGGCAACCGTTGATCCTTGCGAGATAAATTTTATATCAATCGATAGCAAATTTTATTTCACTAATTTAGAGCTCTTAAATTTGAAATTAGAACGACACTTACTCTTTTAAATTTAAAATGACTGAAATTTAGGTTCTCTAACAATGAAATAATGTTGTTTAACGTCTTGCAGTGCTATGGCGCGAGTTTTATTGTTGGTGACGTCAGGGCGTTACCGAAGGATCTGGGCTATTATATATTATTATAAATATTATGAAATCATGAAATCAGTTTTTCTCAAATTCGAGGTGATGCAGCCGCAATCGTACGGAATCAAAATTTAAATCAACAAATTAACTGGTGATTAGATTCTAAAGATACTAAAGAAGCGTACTGTCATCGAAAACACATACATATACAAAATTTCAGTATTCGAGCTCATCAGAAAATTATTGAAAATTCGATTGCAATATTCATGTTTACAAATACGAAATAAGTCAATTAAAATAGAAGTGTGCAAAAAAGATATAACGCTTCTCAATTTTACATGAAGAGATCAGGATGAAGTTTCGAAACTTGGAAGAAAATATTTCAGTAAAACTTCCCAATATGAAAACTCTTTCAATGCATAAAAATACAGTCACTTCAGAAAATACCAAATTAAAAAAAAACATTTAAAAATCTTCCATTATTTGCTCTTTTAAAACTCATATACGACGAACGGGAAAACTTCGGGGAACAAAAAAATATTTAATTTCAGATCATTTTAAAATCAAATATTATAAATAGTGTAAAAAATAGCAAATTTAAATTAGTAGTAATATTACTTTTCGATTTCAGAAATTTCTTTAAATTTGATATTTTCTCAGCAACGAATTTCAGTTTTGTGGTAAAATTAAGCTGAATTCAAATTAATATTTTAGCTCTAGTTCTGTCTGTCCCTTATTTAATTCTTCTTTTCAATAACTTACTTTAATGTTTTCAAATGGAATAAGCAATCTAAAATTATCGGTAGAAAATAGATCCAGAATCAAGACGATTTAACACATTCAGGCCGGAGTGTGCAACCGCTGGCACACACCTGACTGTACCATCAGGTGGAACCATAATGTGTATTTCGTTAGAATCGTTATAGCCCGTTCATACTTGTGGTGATTTCCTTCCAATGGTAAATCATCGAATAACGACGAACTGACGACAATAAGACGATTTAACACATACAGGCTGGACTGTACCACCGGTGGCATACAGCTGACTGTACCATCGGGCGGTACCACAAACCACCAATATGCAGTTCGTTATATTCGTTCATGGTCCGTTCATACTTGTGGTGAATTCAAATTAATATTTTAGCTATAGTTCTGTCTGTCCCTTATTTAATTCTTCTTTTCAATAACTTACATTAATGTTTTCAAATGGAATAAGCAATCTAAAATTATCGGTAGAAAATAGATCTAGAATCAAGACGATATAACACATTCAGACCGGAGTGTGCCACCGCTGGCACACACCTGACTGTACCATCGGGCGGAACCATAATGTGCAGTTCGTTAGAATCGTTATAGCCCGTACATACTTCTGGTGATTTCCTTCCAATGGTAAATCATCGACTAACGACGAACTGGCGACAATAAGACGATTTAACACATTCAGGCCGGAGTGGGCCACCGGGGCCACACAGCTGACTGTACCATCAGGCGGTACCACAAACCACCAATATGTAGTTCGTTATATTCGTTCATAGCCCGTTCATACTTGTGAAAATTTCCTTCCAATGGTAAATCATCGTCTAACGACAAACTGACTACAATAAGACGATTTAACACATTCAGACCAGCACACAGTTAACACACACAGCTGACTGTACCATCGGGCGGTACCACAAACCACCAATGTGGATTTCTTTATAATCGTTCATGGTCCGTTCCCCCTTTTGCTGACTTCATTCTACTGGTAAATCATCAACTGGTATGAACGTACTACGACAGCCGTTCCAAAAGTAAGTTTCGTCACGCTTTTTCACAAGGAAGCTTTATTACATTCCGAAACATACAATGGCAAAACAAAATACAAATGTTTGGCTATTTCTTAACATATTCGTCACCGACATTCATTCATTTGTCGTAACGTGAAATCAATTTCAAGATTCACCGAATTTTACCAGCGAAGGAACTTCTTCACAGCCCGCGGGCACCTCTTCATTTCTTCCGAAGTGACGCCCCAATAGTGCTGACTTCAATGCAGGAAAAAGGTGAAAGACTGAAGCCGCAAGATCAGGTCTGTAGGCTGGGTGATGAAATCTCTCCCATCCCAGACGAGGAATGAGTTATTTTGTGTTACCTCTCGTGTGCGGTCTTGCATTATCGTCCTAGAACAAAATCCCTCGAGGCTTATTGACAATCTTCCGATCAGTGTGAGATCAATCGGCACCCATCTTCACCTTTTTCCTCCATTGAAGTCACCACTATCGGGACGTCACTTCCAAGCCAATGAAGAGGGGCAGAGGCCTGTGAAGAACTTCTTTCGATCGCTGGGCACCGAGTTTTAGCAGAATGGTTTCTTAAAATTGAATTCACGGTACGAGAAATGTTTCGATGTCGGTGGCGAATATGTGGAAAAGTAGCCAAAAGTTTGTATTTTATTTAGCCATTGTATATTTCGGATTGTAATCAAGATTCAGTGTGGAAAAGCATGACGAAACTCACTTTTGAAACGTCCCTTGTACAAACAGAAAACAGCAGGCGGAACCAGTACTGGTGGCATTATTAGAAGCTTCTGAACTCTGACTGCGGGTCGGGGTGGCCGGTTGTTAAGATTTCGACTTAAGGGCCCGGGGGTTCCAAGTTGAAAATTACAAGCTCCCTCCTTAAAGAGCCCTCTTGTTCCTTCCAGACGGGGCGATAATATAACGAAACTAAAATGATTTGAAATCTGATTGCTAATACGCTTAGCGTTTTTTTCGATTTGTTTATACAAATTGAACTGCATGACAGCAAATCTGAAATAATGGGAACGAAAGCAAAACAGAATTGATTATAGTAATCATAAATTTTCATATTGTGAATTTTTTCAGCGTCTCCCGATAAAGCAAAGCACCGTTAAGTCGGCCATTCACTTCACAGACAAACTGTATATTTTGGAACGCGAGAAGGGAAAAGCGATAAAAATCTATGGAAATGAGCCAAACGGCTTGTCATGGATGGAATTCCGTCTGGACTGAAATTGGTGCGGAAAATCAGAGGGACCCTGAAAAGAGGCTAGCGAAAAGAACAATGCCTGGCGTCGATTGAAACCTCGCTTCGAGGGTAGCATAAATTAGAATCTTCTGACCGGGGAAAATCGAAGAGCGATTGGCAAGCAGCTGTAGAAAGGTAAAGAAGATAGCTCCCCCCACCTTCGTTCAGAGTTAGCGTCCATTTAAATACAAGTGAATGGCGTGCCTGTATTTTTCGATAAAATGGGTGCCGAAAAAACGGACGTAGAACAAATGGCATGGCTATACTTCTAGTGAATGGCCGGCTTTAGGGTTGCCGCCTGGTGGCAAGAAATGCAAATTTCAGACGGAGTGAACGGGTTAATTAATTTTTTTTATTTCCTACTATCACACAGGTACTCTAAACATGTCGGGACGAAACCCGATTCCACTGAAGATCTGCCGTGTATGTGGGCCTGTTGCACATTAAATGTGTCTTCCTTGCCATCTGAGTGCGGTTCAAAATTATGAGGTCGCACTAGTGTTACTTTAAAACAGGACTTTATTATAACGAAACTAAAAGGTTAGGTCAAACCGAATGAAAACGTGTTTCCTTATTTTTTAAATTAAATATTAGTGTATTAATAACAGTCTAATTTACCCTATATATACGTGATAAACTCGTAACTACCTTCTAGGTAAAAGTTTCAAAAGACTGCTTTCTTTGAACCAGATATTAGAAAAGGTTTAATGATAAGAAACGATGATTATTTGAATCAGCTCCCATAGATAAGGCCAGTCTGCAAACTTTAAATATTAAGTATTCCGTATTTAAGTAAAATTCAAAACTTTTGAAGATCGTAAGCAATATCTGCAGGTAAACATTGTGTTGAGAAAATGAGAATGGAGTGGGGATCGAAAGGGGGGTTTAACAAAATAAATTCATTAAAAACAATTTTTGTAAATATACTTTTATTTGTGTACAAAAGGTAAAATGTGTTTTGATTTAAGCATTCCTTTTTCATTTCCGAGACATTAGTTTACAATTCATTGCTATAAATACTGTAGAATTTTCATTTTTTTAAGAACTTATTATCAGATGGTACCAGTGTTATGGAATCAAAATTAATTCAGCCAATGGATTAAATGGTAATTTTTGACCTATTTAAATAGTGTATTGTTCACGAGAGCACTCAGGGGGCTGCGGTGGCCTAGTGGTAAGGTCTCAAACCGATTCCACTGAAGATTCGCCGTGTATGGGGCCTGTTAAACACCAACTCATATGTAGTGGCCAAACGTCCTCCCGTTGGTGTGGAGTGGAAATTTGGAGATGGAGTGTCAGCTCAGGCGGCGTACTTGTCATCTGACCGTGGTTCAAAATTACGAGGTCCGTCCCAAAATAGCCCTCGTGTTGCTTCGAAACGGGACGTTAATATAACTAAACTCGAGAGCACCCATGTATAGAAAATTTCAAAACTCTTCTGAAATTTAATTTAAAATAGACGAAAAAATCTGCAAAAATGAAATGTGTTAAATAATAGTGCATAAAAAATTCACACAAGCTGCCCCATTTAACTTCTTGATTTTATAAATATCGATTCGTTACCAAATCGGAACTCAATAAGATAATGCCTTTAAATTATTATTAATTAGTTTTGTTTCTAAAAACCTATACAGATGAGCTTTGTAAAAAAAAATTCGTGATATTGTAATATAATTTATAATATATTGTAATATATATTTATTTATGTACATGAAATATGTATATAAATATAAATTTATGTCGATTATAAACACTGCTAGGGATAAAGAATTTCCAAAGCAACGGTAAAATTATTAATTGCACTAAACGACTGAATATTCCAAAGCGCCAATAATTATCAGGATGCTGAAGGTATACATAAGCTTAGATAAGGCTCCAATTCTTTGAGCCAAATCATTCAAGGTCAATAGTTGCTTTGAAACAGCGCTAATGAATATTTATTGTTACTCTTAGTGCACTGTTATTTGATAACTACCTTCGGGAAACAAGAATTGATATGAATCGGAAATGACAGGTTAGCAATTTATGTCCCATTTAGAAGCTGTGAAGGCAATTCATTTGTAAGCAACAATTTTGGATTAGGAAAACAAAATCTATTTTTATATTAGCTTTGCCTTTCACAAAGAAATCCAGCCTATGTTTGTCGCAGAATCATTCACCTCTGCAGTTGTGGTTTCAACTCATTGCAATTTGAATTTTTCTTACAGAATATCCATTTTCAATCTCATTCGACAACTTATTACAGTAATAATGGAAAAACTATCAAAACCGGATGACTATATCATAGAAAAGATTTAAATCCAGAAGATACATTACGATCATTTATGTATGATATTGATTGCGACTGAAAGAGGCTTTATGTCAGTTTTAAATTACAGTACAACCCCTGTTAACGGAAATAAGGGGGGCGTTTCGGATAACGAATTTTTCGATTAAGCCATGAACATCTATTAATATTTTGTATATAATTACAGCATCTAATTCCGAAATGTTTTGAGTGTAAAACGAATTCGATTCTCTTTATAGGCTACACTTATGTTCTTTATTAAAGTTAAACCTCCGTCGGGCGCAATATTCGCACCGGTGAGTTCGAGCACAATGCTCCTGAATGGCATGTGTAAACAATATCGTTAATAAAATTGTTAATACTCATTAAAATTAATTTTAGCAGTCTAAGTTCATTCACTGTTCTCTAGTTTTCAAAGGTTTTAGGAATTGTTTTAGTTTCTTTTGAATTATTATCTTGTCCACTGTAAAGTTTTTTGATCTCTTGTGTGCTTCTGTGCAGTGTTTGTGATGCGTATTATCTCTCGGTTTTTGTTTGTAACTGTTTGGTTTTAAAATACTATTGATTTTAATTTGGTTATCTTTTGTATGTGTTTTTAACGTTTAGTTTTTTACGTCTTTGCTCTTTGAGTTTTTGCGCTTTGTGTTTTTGCTCTTAATCTTTTTGTGTTTTGTGTTTTTATTGTTAAGATTTTTGTGTTTTTGCTCTCAAGGTTTTTGCGTTTTGTGATTTTACTCTTAATATTTTTATGTCTTGTGTTTTAATGTTAAGCTTTTTCGTGTTTTGCTCCTTTGCGTTTTGTGTTTTTGCCCTTTGTCTTTTTGTGCTTTACGTTTTTGCTCTTTATCTTTTTTTTAGTTCTCTGTTGTAAGAGATGATTTTTAAATTGTTCTGCTCACCCCTTGGGTATCTTTGTAAACTCTTTTTAATGTAGTTCATTTCTTTTGTTTTATGTTTCCTCTCCGGCCTGTGGAAGACCTTACACCCTCTTGGGTAGGCTGGGCCGAGCAGGTTGTAAATAAATAAATGAATAAATTCACTGATCTTTCTGCGGGACTTAAAAAATTGAAGAATATCATTGAAAAAAAGCCTTGCATTCGCGATTATTTCCGTGCAGTACAGTATGTGATTTTTTGGATTTACGATTTCGGATAACCCCGGTTTCGGTTATCTCGAGTACGGTTTACAAAGGTTTCACTGTATTTTATAATATTATCACTTTCCAACATAATTCTGATAAGATGTAAAAAATTTTTACTTAAAATATTGGTTTCTGAAAAACTATATAGGCAACAAATGAATAAATGTAGAAATCCAAGTCAGTGGCACATTAGAAATTCTGAAATATGGGCGTATATAGAAAATACTAGTCTTTTTCTCTCATTTCCTTTTTTAATAAAATAGATTTACTGGTTTCTCTTAACTTAAATTTAACTGATTTAATCTGATAATTTAATGATTTATTATCAGACAAATATTTTTAAAAAAAAATTGCTTTTGGAAGTTTTGCGTGTGCCAGTGGATGTATAACATGTCGAGACTAATTACAATTCGATGGTTCTGCTGGTTACATTTTTAAACGGAATCTGTTCTTATAGAGTATCTTGAAATAAATCGATTGTGTGAATGAAACATGGTAATTAACTTCAGAAGAAAATCTAAGCATACAAAAACTCATACTAAAACAAAATAAACTCTGATTTGCTATAGCTAATTTCATTTTGTGACAACTGTTGCGTTTGCATGATATAATGTTGTATGTCTGACTGGTTTATATAACTGCCGATAGTTCAGTTATATTATTGTCCCATTTTTAGCAACACGAGGGCTATTTTGGGACGAACATTGTAATTTTGTACCGTGGTCAGATGACGAGGACTACCGTTGAGCTAGCACCACCTCTCTACACTATCGCAGCACACCAGCTGGAGGTCGTGTGCTCTCCCCTCATGAACGATTCAATGCGTAACAGGGCTCACATACAAGGCGGATCTTCAGTGGATAATTCCCAATAGAGTTTTGAAATACTGCAATGTAGTGAGCCGTAATAATCAACCCGTCTAAATAATTTATTTATGGATGATTAATGCGATGTATCACTTAAAATTTAAACTAGAAAACCCGAATATGAGATTTCTTATCATTCTTATGAGTACAAATTTTATAATTTTTTTAGAGTTTTTACTTACAGTTCGGTGACACTTGACTCATAGTTTATAATGGGTCGTCACTATCTTCGTATTTAAAAGCAGATAACATCCTAGATGATATTCTTAAACTGCCGAATTGGAACAAATGTGAAATTTTTCTTTATCCTAGGAAAAGAAAACTTAAGAAAAATTAACTGTAATTCTGCTCGAACTTATCTGAAAGTGACTAATCTCCCACATGTGAATACCCTATCGAAATGGCATAAATGTGTAATTTTCTTCATAATGGCAGATATTTTTCATTTTGTGGAAATTCAACAAGAAAATTAATTACTCGACTTTGTTTAGCACTTTAAAGGAATATAAACGAAATATTCAAGAGAATTTCCTATTTTGAGTTTAGTTTGGAAAACATCTGATATATCTGATATCAGCTTCGGCTCTGTTATTCATTTTTACTTTCTCGCATACGGAGTATACAAAGAGAAAATATTGTAATCGTCAAAAAATTCGAACTCGAGATTTTGACGAATATCCACGTTTTATACCTCCCTGAATCCGAAAAACACACTTTTGGAATTGTGTCTGTCTGTCTGTGTGTCTGTGAACACGATAACTCGAAACCTATTAGAACTAAGAGGATGAAATTTGTTATGTGATCTTGATACATATAATATTTGGGTTTATTTTACATTTTGGACAAAATCCCTCTACGGGAAGTCTCTCTATCAGCGTTTATGTGAACACTATAACTCAAGAACGTGAATAGCTAGATAGATACAATTTGCTACACAGTTTTATCTTCAGGATTGTAGGTCCGTATAAAAGTCTGGGCCAAATCCGTCAAAGGGTTGACTGTCTGTCGGTCTGTATAATAGCATACTTGTAAATATTATATCTCGTAAACCCTTTAGCTTAGACAAATAAAAATTGGTATGAAAGTTACTAACATTAATTATTGATCTGTGCCCAAATTTCGTTTCAATCGGTTAAAAAAAGGCATTCAAATTCTTTATTCGATTTGTTTTACTTGCATACTGGAAGTAATCTCTGCGCATGCGCAAGCTATTCAGCGATAGCGAAAGAAGTCATTTTCTCCTGTTTTCTTTTCGCTCTTTCTTTTAGCGGAGTTTGTTAGAGTGTGATAGAAAATAAATATTGCTAAGTTTTAATACATACGCATCTCTTTGAATTTGATTCTTCACCTAAATATTTTACAATCGCTATATTCTGCAATGAAAAACCTACTGATAGTCATTGGATTCTGGGTTACAGTAGGTTCGAATTTTTTATCCACGCGGGGGGGATGACAAATTTTTGAGAAGTATACGAGAAAGTTTAGGGGAGACCACTCCCGCTGGTTCTAATGAAATTTATTTCGTTTCAGTAAAGTGCAGACTTGCAACCGCTGCAGAATATCATAACTTTGTTGAGAAAAACATTGAAAAATTAGAACTTCTCATTTATAGCTAATTTTTTGGATTAAAATAGGAAAAAAGTATTGAATATCCAATAGGATGAAAACTATAAGAACAAAGAACAAAATAAAATTTAAGTGGTTAATAAACGTAAAATAGTATGAGTACATGAAATAGTTTATAATTGAAAAAATATAAATATTAATAATTGCAGAGCATAAAATCAAAATATAATAAACACCAATTTATATATATACTCCAAGCATAACTAAAATGTTTATGAGACTCATTTATGATTAACCATCTAAGAGCATTTATCGTTTTATAAGAAAAATTAAATTAAAGAGCGCATTGAAACGAAGATCGCTATTGAAAGAACAAATCAACAGTTATTTCATGGAAAGAGCATTCTAATCATCACATTTAAACATTTTACCTTCTGATGAGCCAATCGAACAAAATTTGAAAAAGAATTCATACTAAAATGAAATGGCAGCAAAATGGTAGAAATGCGTTTGTATAATGCTTACAACTAGTTCTAGAAATAATTCAATTAGTGACTAATAGTCGAACACGTGTCAAAATTACAGCAAATTTACTCCTTGAGTTAGTGCATCCACTCTCGTTATTGTAAAATACCTACGGATAATTACTCCATTCTGAAATTGCTTCAAGGGATTTAATATCCGAAGAATGTGAGAATCGAATGCAAACTCAATAAACATCGACCGGCATTATTCATTCTGGAGCCAATTAACGGTTTCTAAATATTTATAATCTCTCTGATACGGTTGGAAGTGAGAAACAGTTGTGGAAGTTAGCAGAAAATGATGAGAATTAAATCGAATTTCTCAATATTCCATTTTCGATTTATTGCTAAAGGAATTAGAATAACGATAAAATCGAAAGAGCAGAGCTTGTTACATCATGTGTTCCGCATCAGGGAGTTTAATGAATGATCTTTCAAAAGAAAATGATTGCAAATTTAACGACTTCTTTTGGAAAATTTTGTTAACACATATTGTTACAGCTAGTTTCTTTCAGGAATCAAACATTATGATAATTAATTTACTAGTGTAAGTTTATTCTACTTAAGATCAGTTCATTTATAATAGCTTTACAGTATAATATTTTATTCTGTAAGAAATTATCCATGTTTCCCAAATGATTATTAATGATTGAAGTTAGGCTATATATTCTCCTCAATATATGAACAACTTACAAGCAGAAGAATTCATACGAATGTGTGCATTATGCACAAAGCTATCGATAAATCCCTTTTTACTGTGCTCTAGGTAAGCGAATTCCAGAAAAAATATCTATCTGGCCCATAACTTAGCACAATGCTTGTCTTAAATATTTAGCTTTCGGTAACATCGACTTCACATTCAATCTAAATAATAGGTGTTATCTTAATTAATGTGAAAGACATTAAATAATATGCAGTGCCTTAATTAATGTAAAATAATTTAGTAAATAGTTAACTGTTTTATCTATTGCATGACTATGGCATCAATATAAAGTTTTAATTATCAGATTCATGTTAATTTCATGGGAAGCTATGCTATTGACTTTGTGCTGTTTGTTAAAAAATTATTTATGTTATATTTTTCACATAGCTATCCTTTGTTCACCGGTTATTCAGCTATCTCAAAATTAAAAACTCAATCTTTAACTTAGCTTTTTCCATTCAAAGATATAAGTGTCCACTTTAGCACACTTTGCAGTCTGAATGATTAACTCTCTGACACCGAGAGAGGCGGTCCCGGACGGTCTAAGAATTTCTCCTTAACATCGTCGAAGGCCGGTTTGAGGCGGTTGGCTTCTTTTGAGAGGAGTTGAGATTCCGAGATCGTTTAGGAGATAAGCGTGGTAGGGAATCCAATTATCCTTACGAACCACAGCCCATTTCCGTGGGCTTTAAGGGAAGATTATAGTAGGGGTGGGGTAGTGTGGTAAATGACCACCCAGGTTGGGAGAGTACAATTCATGCCGCTTCCTTCCAGAAACTTCTGGTTTTAAAGGGGATAGGAGAAAAAAGTCGCTGTGGTATTAAAGAGTTACGGTGAGAAAAAACAAAAAATAAATCCGACATACGATGTTTAGTTTAGTTTAGTTACATTAACGACTTGTTTCGAAGCAACACGACGGCTACTTTGTAAAGACATCGTAATTTTTAAACGTGGTCAGATGACGAGGAAGGTATCTGATATGGCACACCTCTTTTCAAACTTCCGCACCACACCACTGGTAGGACTTTTGACCCACTACGTCAGATTTAACGAGCACAAAACCCACATAAATGGCGGATCTTCAGTGGATCTAGGTTTCGAACCTGGAACCCTCCGTTCCGGAGCTGGGATCTTACCCACAGGCTACCGCTGCCTACCTGATACACAAGGAGTATCAGAATTTTGGAAAAATGGCATATCTACATTTACTCAGAATCGCTGATACATAGCCCTTACGGATTTCCATTCACTAGTTGCACAAGCATGAAACATTTACCTTCCTAGAGCATACTTACTTCTTCTATTTAGTTATATGATTTGGAAACTTTCTTTAAAAAAATATTATTAACATGGCACAAGTATATATTGTTACAAAGCAGTGAAGTTGTTTCCCTGACATTTTCTAACCAGTGGCGGCTTGTCCATAAGTGCTGCATAGATGCAGTCCCCTCGCCCCGCCGAAATCATTTTAAATGATTGTATTTTCGTTTTTATCCTAATTGGATTAGTTATCCACTTTGAGAATTCAGTGATCAACGATAATGGCAAAAAAGTAATAAAAAATGTAAAAAGAAGAAGGAAAATCGATCGAAAAATTAAGAGAAAGACAGACCAGAGCTGCATCAAGTTTTTTCCCTCCTACGGATCCGATATTAATGCAAAGTGCAATGCGAAGAGGGAGAAAAGCAACCGTTTCTCCGCTTGAAATTGCATTCATCTGAGAAGCATCTTTTCAGCTCTCATTTGGCGCGACTTCCTCATTTGGCTCCTTTTTCTCAGTAGTTCAGTCGTCAAGTCGTTTTTTAAATACAATTCTGGAGGAGTTGTAATTTTTTGCTTCTTTATGTTTTTTCGGGTGCTGATTACGATTATGAGGTTTGCCACCAATAAGTTTTGTTAAAATTTTATTTATAGCCAACAAACATAAATTTTTTCTCCAGTTTTTTGCTTATAACTCAAAAACTATAAATATTTAGTAAATCATCATTATATTTCAAAATATTCAGCTCAAAATTTCCTACAACTTAGGTCTATAAAACTTTTTCAGCACTGTTTGTTTCTGAGCTGACAAGCCGCCACTGATTCTAACCTTGGCAACAATCTTGGTGACCATATGACGACTTGGCGACAAAGTTGGCGACTATTGCCGCAAAAAAATATTCTAGGAAAGTCATGAACTGTGGTCCTATCTCTACAGGGAGCCAGAAATATCAAGAACCTTCTACTAATTGCATCACTTCCTATGTATTAACGTCACTTCCTGTCGAAAAGGTATCAAAGCAAGCTCTCAAACCAAGAGAGTCAGTTGGAGTTTGATCAGCAAGCAAGCTGGTGAGATAATAAGAAACATTTGAGCGTGAATGTGCTGTGTATTAGATTTATTGGTAATCTCTTTTGTTGATTTATACAAGTGCTGGTCAGTTTTTGTTACCTGTGATACGTTAGTGTTTTGCTGAAAGTTTTGTTTAATAAAGTTCATATTTTTTTATTATACTGCTTGCTAATCGGCATTCACATACATCCATCAGGCGATTGTTGTAACAACATACTTAACAATGAGAAAGGTGATACTCAAGAATCTCTCCAGAACATCGCTCCCTCCCGTTTTCTATTAGAATTAATATGACTACAACTTAGTTAGATTTTGTGTATAGTTAGATTTTGTGTATAGTTAGATTTTGTGCATAATAGATAGCAATTTTTTACCGATGACAGGAGTACATACCAAATTTCACCCTTGTAGCTGGCTGTGCTTTTAAGTTCCGACGAACAAACATTATTCTAAAAATGGTGTCTTTGGACACAAAAATGTCTAACACTTGCAGACTCTTTAAACCTCGTGGTTTTTTGGCGATTACAACAGTTTTGTTTCTGCTTTTTCGACATCGTGTACAAGAAAGTGAACATTAGGAAATAAAAATCTACATTAGCACTAAGAACACTAGGAAACAAAAATTTCCATCAAAATTATATCCAAAAATCAAAATCATTATTTTGAAAAAATTAAAAATCTAAACATTTACATCAAAATTACATCCAAAGAACACTAGGAAATAAAAAATTTCCATCAAAATTACATCCAAAAATCAAAATCGTCATTTTCAAAAAATTAAAAATCAAAACATTTACATCAAAATTACATCCAAAAATCAAATAATCATTTTCAAAAAATTAAAAATCACAACATTTACATCAAAATTACCTCCAAAGAACACTAGGAAATAAAAATTTACATCAACTTCGATTTGAATATGCTGGTAATAAAATGCAAGGTGCAAGTCATTCACATTTTCATTAATCATCATATGGCTATGAATTATGCGTGAAGTATGTTCATCAAGACGAGGCTGAAATTTATCACTGAATTTAAGAAACATGAATAAGTCTGCAAAGGAATAAGCCAAGATTCTAATGTCATCAGATATTCGATGTTCTTCGAAGCTTCGTCTCCCACCATATCTCTCCGATGTTTAGACTGCTCTCCGATGTCTGTCACAACCTGTGCCACTAACTTCCGGTTATCTTTTCATACGGACAGCTGATATTTTGATATAGAGGGCAGCATTTCGCAAGAAAATTTGAATATTATTGTTAAATATTAAACATGTTCTTTTAAAATATGAAAACATTGAAATGCGGATTATTTGCAAGATAATTTACATCATTATATGTTGATTGCAGAAAACTTGAACATAATATTTATGCAATACTTTGGAATACGACCTTATTATGAAATGAAAACGCAAAACTGCATAGCGCTTCCAGAATAAATTTTCGGCTGAAGGTAGATAAAAATTAATTCATTGGTAATACAAACTTCACTCGGAGTTTAAATCTGATTTTTTAATTTTTATATTCAGTCCATATGAGACTTCTATAGTGCCTATCATAAAATTATAAAAATATCCAACAATGAAATTCAATTAAATTTGATGCACGAAAACTCTGTTTTTATCATCATAAATCGATCAAACTTTTCTAACTTAAAATTAAATTACAGTCTAGAGATGTTTCTTAAGCATAAAGAATGTTAATGTTACTTTTACAACCATTAAATGTTGCTCTTAGTAAAAACTTGGTGACCAGAATTAAAAGACATAAAAGCACAAGAATATAAAGCTTTGTGCACATGCACGTTAAAGACGCATATCGATTAATCGATAGTAATGCTTTTAGATTGTAGGATCCTAGTTCAATTAAGATAAGGGCAATCGGAATCCTGTAATCGAAAAGACAAGGAATCTGCGTAGGAGAGCAAATTGCAAATGTGGGAATCTGCGGGTTTGTTGGGGTTGCAGTCATTAATAGGGAGGTATTTTTTCTGGTACGGCGTAATGGTGCTGAGAAGATATATCGTCTAGTAAGGAGACTGCCAATCCTTTGGAGAAAAAGATGATCGAAAAGGAATAAATTTTAGATGACAGCTTCATTAAAAGATCTATATTGAACTTTCCTTT
>BGPR01022321.1:0-25503 GCA_013235015.1 Araneus ventricosus | reverse complement strand
CTTAGTATTATTTGTTTCAAAAAATATAATGATTTTAAAACTTGTAGTAGAGAATATTTGCAACTTGAAGAAATTTTCAAAGTTGCTATAAATTTAAAAATTATTTGAGAAAATTTAAAAGTCCATCAAAAAAAGTTTTTAATGTATGTTGCAATAATGCTTACAATTAATTTTTCAAGAACTATAATGGAAAGTTATTATTAACAAAGAAAACAATAGGTACAAATAGATATATTTTTCAGCATTTAGCATGTGTAAATAAATTAATCAAAAAATAGCAAAATACCTTAAATTTAGCAAAAAATAAGAACAACAACAACATATACAAATAGAAAATATGAATATACATATAAAAATGAAAGTTTTCACTTATATAAGTGAAATACTTAATGAATCTGCATGAAATCTACACAGTAAACAACTTAATTACATAAACACAAAATTATACTGAAGATTCTTCTCTCTTTCAACCAAAAATTCACAGGCATGCTTACTTAAAATGTAAATCAATGATTCAGCATTAATACTACACTGTATACTGAAATAAATTATAAACACATATTCATCAAAAAATAAACCATTTATGAAAAATTAAATGTAAAAAGAAATCATACCAATCACTTAAATAACATGAATTTTAATAAACTGAATTTGACAATATAAATAAACTGTTAATCATACAGATTTAAATTAATATGAACATTTCCATTGCATGAAATTACAGTGAATAATAAAAGAAAAATGTATAAATAAAGATTATAACCTTTATAAACATTTTTACTGAAGATGACCATGAATCTAAGACAGATTTCGCAACTTCCGATTCTGTTTTTTCCCAGAACTCATTAATGAAACTTTGCAAGAAATCCATATCCTCTTTTTCAGTCACTTGCATGAGGTCAACTGTGTCTTTATTGCATTGAGTTTCAAAATTACCACTTCTACGGAAAGTAAAATATAGGAATCAACATAATTTGAAAGATATATATTACTGCGATTAATTTAACAAGAATTAAAAGACAAATTCATAAATATGTATCAACAGTAAATAGTAACTGAAATGCAGTAGAACCTCGACTATCCGAAACTCTTTTAACCGGAACCTCGTTTAACCAACGTTGGTTTCCTTAAGTTTATTTTTTGGTAAATAAACAATATCACTTCAAGGTCACCTTCGGCGGCAGCTACTCCTACTGCAGGCAGTGCCGACATGTCAATATCTTATATCTTTTCCCCCTATCCCCCCTCCTGTTGGAAATCCCATTCTATTGTCCCCTTTGCCGGAAATTCCATTCGTCTCCAAGACCATCTGCCTTTCTATTGGCTAATTTCTGTCCAACTTTCTGTTCAAGTATGAAAACCCAATTGTGATGATGATAACAGCGAAAGTGATGAAGATGAGGTGATCGAAACTTCTAAAATAAGCAACTCTAATGCTTTTGAATGTTTTGCTAAAGGACTGATGTGGTTGGAGCAACAGACCGACTCTGATTCTACAGAACTTATGCTACTGAAACAACTTTGGGACAGAGCGGCTAAACGACATCAGTCATGCCTACGGCAGAGCAAACTTCCATTTAAGTCAATGTAAAGTATGTATCGTATGTCATATAAACATTTACACTGCATTTTTCTGAAGTGTGACATCTAGTTTTTCTTGATTTGAAAAAGGGGTTTTAGGGATTTTCAGCTACAAAGGCTATTATCCCCTATTCATTCCAAAGTTCTTTTCAATCCATAATCAAAAAAGAAAGAAAAATAGCCATCAAAAGCTAGTCTAGGACTATTACCGATCTGATTTGGTCAAGATAAAAAGAAAATGGCGCCCTCCTAGAAGGGCATCCAAATTCTTTTTTTCTGTGACATCTAATGAACAAATTTATTGTTTATAATTATAGTAAAATAATTAAAAACACCACAGTTAGTTATTTTGTACACATGTACATGTTTAAAATCCAGTGTTAAACATTTTTTAACAGCCATTTTTAAGTGCTCTCTTTTATCCGGAATTTTCGATTTACCGACAGAGGTCCAGTCCCGACCACTTCAGTTAATTGAGGTTCTACTGTAATTTAAAACTAATGGAAGTGAGTAGTGATTTCTTGGAAAGTGAAGGAAAATAGCTTTAAAAATTATGAAGAGTTACATATAAGGAGTGAGAAGAGAAAATTTATCCTAGTCTACATGCAGCAAAAGTTATTACATATTCAAACTTATATCTCTTGATTTCAAAGTTAATGCTCTAATCCTTTCAATTGGTAGCTTTTGACCAAAACATGGTATTCACATTCACTTAGGAGTACAGTATTCAGCTGTCAAATGTAACTCACAAACAAATTTTCTTGATTTTTTTTCCCAACTAACTATGGTCATATGGAAGTTTCTTTTGATTGTGCTTTGCTATGTCACATTGCAACTAATAATGCATGAATATTTAACAAAGGTATTTTTTTAAAATATAAAAACCAATAAGTGAGGCTACCTTTACTCAATTTTCGTCCCATAGATGAAGAACAAAAACATTATTGTAACTGACATAAATCATAGATTCAATATAAAAATGCAACAAAAAATAGTTTTCACAGCCAGCCATCATCTGCTAAAGATATGATGCATTGGTCTCAGGTACAGATGAGCACAGAAGTTAAGTGGAATACAAATTATAAATTTCAGTCACTTGAAGATGCTATAAACTTTCTAATCAAATAACTATTTTGCAATATAAAACAGAAGCATCTTAAGAACATATACAGAGGAATTTCAATGAAATTAAGAGTAAAACACATAATTCACTAATTATAGAACTCAGATTCCAGAATGCACTGTGCCAATACTCTAACTGAAGCATTATGATGTCCATTTGCAAAAGATAGGACGAAAAAAAAATTAAAAATCAAGAATTATGAATGTAAAAATAAAATTAACTTTGTTGCAAAAGGATGCCCATGAATAACTGGTATTAAAATATCATTTATTCAAAATCCAGGGCTATTGCATCATAAAAATATTTGCCAATAAAAGCTGTGATCCCTGTTCGTCAATTACCAAATGTTCAAAAATTGCAAATAAAAGAAGACAGAGTTCCCCCACTTAATTGAAGAAAAAGATTCAAGGACCTTTTTAATAAAATTCAAGGACCATAAAATTTTATATTTTACACGTAAAATGATAAATTTAAATCAAATTAAACATTTGCATTTTTATTTTTTGAAATAATTTTGATACGGATCTACAATTCTAATGATATAACTGTGTACTAAATTTTATTCATCTAACAATTTAAGTTTTTGAGTTCACATAAACGCAGACTTCCCTGGTTATATGAAATTAAATAACATACATTTTTTGAAAACAGATTTCATTGCACAGAAATTAGGTAATTGGTATTTAAAACAAAATTCTGTTCAAATATATCAATTACTTTCAAAATACATTAGGATAATTGCAGGATTATTTTACTGGATGGAGAAATACCCTCTGTAGCTTTTACTGTATTGTCAAATTAAGCTGTCTGAATTTAAAAAGAGAGAAATGAATGATGATTGACAGAATTCCCATACAAATACCCTTTTTCTGATGCTGGAATTCTCAAGGCAAAACAAAATCAGAAACTTTTCTCCTCTGTCCCAAAAATTATTTTATGGACATTTTTCTTATTTTTTAAGGACTTTTCAAGGACCCAAAGAAAAATCAAGTACTTTTCCAGTGTCCTGAGTAAGGCAAATAAAATTCAAGGAGTTTTTAAGGATTTTCAAGGACCGCGGGAACCCTGAGAGGAAAAAAATAAATAGCATTAAAAAGAAAATAAACTTAGAAATAAAACCTTGCTCTGTGTCATTTTAGAAAAAAAATTATTTGGGTTATAATTAAAATTAATCCATGATCAATTTTCTCAGATTTTACAAACAATATTCCTGATCAGAAAACTACCAAGATTTTGAATAACATATTGCACTCTAAATACAAATATTTTGCAATGCTCACTTGTTTAACACAAAAGCAATTCCACCTGACATTCCTGCAGCAAAGTTTCGTCCAGTTAAACCAAGGACCACAACCTTTCCACCAGTCATATACTCACAGCCATGATCTCCAACACCCTGTAAAAATGTTATAACTAATTCAACCAAAATTATATTCACACAGAGATAAAATCACATTAAGATTCAAATGGAAAACTATCTAATGTGAGTTAACTATGTTAATTTGATATTTCAAAAATTGAACACAATCATTAGACACATTAAATCATTTCAGAGACATTGGACTTTGAAAAAATCCAGTCAAAATTAGTCATACAGCACAATGGCTTTTCTCAATTACCATGTACATGTTTGAATATAGTGTGTATTCTTTTTTCTTGCTCAAATTAATTCCTGTTCTTTCATAAAAAGTGTGAAGTTTAAGGCAGCAAACACTTCATACCCTTATTATGTCAATAAATATCAATAGAAAAGACATATGTCCAAAAAATTCTAGAGTGTAGTCCATTCAATTCAGCTGATAAAGTAGTTGGAACTTTTAAGAACTGAAAAAAGAGAGCATGATTGTGCTGTCTGGCATTTAAACTCTTAAAAAGAGTAATTGAAAATTTGTTAGCTAAAAAAGCTGCTACAAATAGCACATTTTGGTATACAGTTTATTTATTTAAATTCTTTTTCAGATTTAAAAGCAAAGCATAAAAAGATCTATATAATGTAGATACGAAGGAAATATAGATAATTTTAATATCTTCATAAACCTTACCCAAGTATGTTTTAGGAAAATAACTAACAAATGAAAAACTACTATATAAATTCAGAGAAAACAGAATGTTCTATTTGAAATGTTCTGACTTTTACATGATATACTTAATGGAACAATGTGCATTATTTATTTTTTACATTCATGAAGTATGTTAAGAATGCTTTTAAAGAGTTGAAAAATGCTGAAAAGTACTCTGGAGCTTTCAGACTAAATGTTAGATAGAAACACCTTGTATTATTCAAATTTTTAAAAATTTGGTGTCTCACCAGACATTGGCAGCATACCAACCCAGAAATGAGCAGTGCTGTAAAAGATATTCTTTAGTCTCTTTTTACTTTACTAAATCAAAATTCTTATATTCAACGTCAGATGCTAAATATTCAGAATTTCAACAGTACTAGATTAAAACCAAACATAAAAGTGTAATAAGCAAGAAGTAAGTAGAGTCCTAAGAAAAGTAAAAAGAGAGAGAGGTATCAGGGATAGGAAGAGTGCCAATTTCTGACTTTCTTTAGGATAAGAGATGGACTCTTTAGATCTGATACAGAAAAACAAATCCCATTTTTTCATTATTTATATAACATTTCACCACTTGCAGTTAAGCAATTATGAGTACAAATTCCAGCTATTTCAGTTGGAACAAGAAATAGCTCAAAGCGTTCTTTCAACCACAATTGAGATTTTATGAAATGGCAGTGGGTTAATAACTGGTTTTTATATTCAACTCCATAAGATCATGGAAGTCTCACTCAGGAAATGTTATGAAAAAATAAATTTTTGAAACAATTGCAAGGGATCCTGTAGCTTCTGCAGTCCCAATGAGAGAGCTGCCACCAAATCTACAAAATATATAAATCTGCATTGCATAAAATGCACAAACTGTTTTTATGATAAAACTCCATAATACAGTACATACAAAAAAAAATTCCTTGCATATTTTGCATATATACAATTAATAGCATTAAAACAAAGTTGTTTCACATACAGTGGTACAGATTATATAATTACTTACTTCATTTATGGCATAAGCACCCGAATTTCGAACAGCAAATCTTTCAGCCACGATTCCTCGGAAAAAAGCCTTTCCAGATGTAGCCCCATACAAGCAAGCATTTCCAGCTATCACATTAAGCTCTGATCGAAAATGAGGTGGCATGTCCTTTGGAGGATATAAAATTACTTCTGCACCACTCAGTCCCTAAATAATATAACAAGAATGACATTTGAAAGTAATTCTTTGAAAGACATAGTGAATATATTGATTTTTGACAATAAACTGAAATGTGTTGATACAATAATTGGTTTGGACGAATGAGTCAGAAAACTTATGTTTCGAATCACCGAAACCTTCATTTATTTGAATTTAAACTCTCTTTTTCAATATGCTACTCTTTTATCATCAACAACAACATGCAAATATCAAATAAGAAATTAAATGTGAAGCAAGTCTAACATATATTTGCCAAGATCGTTACGGTAACAGTGTTTCAGACATTAAAGTAGTGATTTTATATATGCAACTTAAATTATAAGCAAAGTCCTTACGGGGTCATCCAGAAAATAAAGATTTAGCTATACAAAATGAAAAAGACAATCTTTATTGGAAAAAAACAATTCTGTTACGTAACAGAAGCTTCCTTCACTTCTCTACATAATCACCTCCTACATTTAAACATTTGTCGTAACTGTCCAAGAGCTTCAGAATTCCCATACTATTTTCTTCTGCTGCCAGTTCACTAAGCCAGGTGGCCACTGCATTCTCCAACTCTTCATCACTCCCAAAACGTTTACAGCCCAGAAATTCTTTCAGCTTACGGAAAAGATTGAAATCGCTAGGAGCAAGGTCTGGACTATAGGGATTGCATGAGCGGTCTTTTGTTTGAATGCAGTGACCACCTGGCTTAATGAACTGGCAGCAGAAGAGTATGACATGGGAATTCTGAAGCTCGTGGACAGATACGACAAATGTTTAAATGTAGGAGGTGATTATGCAGAGAAGTGAAGGAAGCTTCCGGTATCTAGCAGAAATGTTTTTTTCTGATAAATATTGTGTTTTTTATTTTGTATAACTAAACAGTCTTTATTTTCTGGATGACCCTCGTACATAAACAATAGATCTTTACTCATTTTAAAGAAAAATAGACAATGATATATGCACAGAATGTCATAAATTAAACTATTTTCTATCAACAAAATAGCATGTGCAAAGAATATTACAAAGACATATCACTACAGGAATATTTCATGTAACTATTAATATGTAAATTAAACATTGATACATCAGTTACATCAGTTACATACATCATAATTGATTTTGATGATAGTAATATCTAATTTAAACTATCTTTTTAAAACTAATTTTGAAATTGTCTTGAGAAATATTTTCTTTTCCATATGCATACTAAATAGGTTAACTATTATCAAAGCATTAAAGACATATGCAACAAATAAGATGTAAATTATTTTAAAAACATCATGAGTAATAATATTCTTTTCCAAAAGTATGAAAAAACTGTAAAAGTTCTGTAGTAACTTTAAAACATATCAGTCAGTTTTGTTTTTTAAAATTAACAGAGCAAAAAAGTGATTTCATTTCAAATGTATTTTAAATAATTAAATATAGAATCAACAAGGAACAGAAGTCTTGCACTGAAAAATGTTTCTTTTAATTTAGTTTAGTAGAGATAATGCATGTTTCTTTATATTAATTTGCTATTAAAATTCTTCAACACAGATGAATAAATTTTGCAAAGGTAAGAGATTTTTTACTTCAAAAAGATGCTAATAAAATTAATTAAACTTTTTATTTATAATCAAATGAATATGCCATGAACAAACAATGTAAAAGTTTTATTTTATTTCAGTTATATCCACATTTAGAGTACTTATTAAAGATTAGTTATTTGATGGCATCAACTGGATAGAAAAACAGGCAGAAAAACATAAAGGCAGAAATAGAAATAAAGTAATAAAAATTTTTAAAAAGAATATTTACTTTTGCAACATAATCGTTAGCATCACCTTCTAATCGCACAGAAATACCTTTAATCAGAAAAGAGCAGAAACTTTGACCAGCTGACCCTTTAACTAAAATATTAATGGACTTTTCGGGCAGACCAGAGTCTCCAAATTGTCTATGAAAAAACAAAAGGTTCACAACGTTTAAATACATTTCTAAGCTAGAAGTATGCATTACAGTGTAGATTATACAGTGGGAATTTGCAATTATATGTTTTAATTTTGTATTTAATTACTAATTGGTTAACATGATGAATGTTATTTAAAGTACTTCTTATAAACTGGAAATTATTTCATTCCACTTATACATCACTGATCATAGCACTCCTTCATTATTATGGAATCGTCTTTTTGGAACGAACTGTACTGTGTCTAACTTGGAATTAGGGGATAACAGCCTTTGTTGCTTCAAATCCCATAACTCTTTAATTCAAATAACATTCCTTTTCTTTCACAACAGCACTAAATGCAATCTTAACTAGAATATTAACCAAGTCAAAAATGAATACCAAATGAAGGTGATCTGTACCTACTCAAGGGCGAGTCTGACAAGAGAACTGATACGGAGCCCAACTTTACTAAATAAAAAATAGAAAAGAGGGCTGACTATCAGTAAATGTTTTCTTTTGTGTGTGGACATGCATTTCATTTACTGAATATGTGTAAATTATGCTACTGGTAGCAACATGTTTATCTAAAATGTGACAAATAATGTATGTAGATGGTAAATATGGAGATAGGTGATTAGAGGCATAAATATATAAAAAAGGTACGAGACAGGACAGGAGATGGCTCTTTGAGACAGAGTTAAGCAAGGGTGTCATCACAGTGAGAGAAAGTTGAGCTCGATATTGCTCTTAGCATTAGGGTTGATTTTCCCCCTCTGGTTCTGCGAGTTTTCTGTCAAGTTTCAACATACTGTAATTAACTTAGTCAATTAGAACAAAACATTTGTTGCATACTTTGTTACAATTTTATCTCTCAGTGTTACTTTAAATTTTGAGGTATATTTTTCATTACAATAAATATTTGTGTTTTCTTGGAGCTTCCATTACAAAAAGAAATATGGCATTACAGAAATGGTGTTATGCATTTAGAGAATTTAAAAATTTCTCACAATATATGGAAATTGAATGGAAAATATCAAAGTTTCAGAACAGTATCTCAAACAATGCAATCTGGATTTTATAAGGCAATGCTAGGCAGATTTCAATGCCCATCATACCAATAAAAAAAACAGCTGGTAAAAAGCCTTGGCTGACACCTGAACTGTTACCTTACTCTCCAAATTTCCATGCCACTAAAACATAAGTACATTTACCCAGATGCCATGTACACTAGACTTACATATCTTTGGTGGAATTGGCTTTTGGACCCACAGTCCTCCGATTGTGAAGTCGATACTATACTACAGCCAACTGTGGTTCTCTTGCTATACCCATAAAAGATTCAACTGCAATAACTTAATATAAAAGAGTATATGCATTCAACTAATGCATAAACTTAGGGCTATCAAGTAAATGTTACAGATGTTAATTCAACATTGACTTTATACATTACGATTTTATGGTGCAAATTAGGTATCAAAATCATCTCAAAAATGCATTAAGGGACTCACTTAGCAATGTGATAGCTTAAAGTTGTACCAAATGTACGATCTTGATTGGTAATATCAAAAGTCAAAAATAGATTTTTCTGTTTATCACTTGCTGAGTATCCTCCCCATATCTCATTATACTTTTCAATCAATTTGACATCCTGTAAAAAAGATAGAAAGGTAGGTTTACACATGAGTGAAGAAATGCATCGATTTATATAAACATGGGAAATCTTAAATCATAATTACTATTATGCAAAGATATTTCTTGGTAACATAAAAAAAAAAAAAAAATTGGGATTTATGTATCAAAATCCACACATACAAAGTTTACTGTAATTTTACTATCTTTTTTAGATCATTATTTATGATTCATAGGAAAATTTTAAAACTACTAAAATTAGAAAGATATTCATTTTTTTTTTGTTTGTTTTAAAGGTATGTATTTATTGAAAGTACTTAAATAATTACATGCACTAAAAACAGTTACAGAACCGATTTATCGAAATTAAACATCACATAAATTATAGTCAAATATAATCCCTACAATTATATTTAACTCATTTCCAAAGGTTTAAAACATCTGTTTTTGACCTCCAACATTTAAGCAATATTTGAAATAAATATCGTATTGACAAAATATACATTATGAATAAATAAATACATAATGAAAACATTTTAATTAAAAGTCAGCCTCTTTACATCTTCAACCAAGGTAACCAACAATCTAAAATTTTCGGAAAAAGATGGATCACAACACAGATAATTTAAAATAACTAATGAAATTACCAGTCTTTTGTCTAATTCAAAATCATGAGAAATACTTCCACCAACAATAGGTAATGTTGGATCCCTCAAAGATTTGGCACATTGAAGTAAAGATGTAAAATCCAAATGCAAAGACTTCTGATTTTTAGGATTTTTGACAACTTTTAGCAAATCTGCTCTTCCAATTAGATCTTGGAACTTCCTTATATGTAATTTAGCCATGTAGGATCTCACCTGTAATAGGAATTGAGCTTTAAAACAAATTGTTTCGTAAATAAATTTTGTAAACCAAATAAACATACTGTATAAGGCGACTAACCTCTTCAGCTAAGAAGAAGAAATAATTGATCACATGCTCTGGTAGACCAGCAAATTTTTTCCTTAAAACAGGATCCTAAAAACAATGAATAAATTAGCAGCTGACAAAAAAATTTCATATTGCATTTGAAAACTGGAAGTGCTCTTTTATTATCTTCTATACAACTAAGGCTTTTTATATTATTAACAGCTCTTATTGTAGTTAGATCATTCTTAGCATGGTTTAACTAAAGCGACCATTTATTTTTTCCCTCAAAACAGGACTTTAAAAAAAATTTTAGGTAATATTATGTGAATTCAAGAATACACATATTTCTTCAGTTTTTATTTATTAATGAAAAGAACAGGAATAAACACATTAAAATAAATAATTCATGTGATCTTGCAATTGTTGAAGAAAGCATCTTTGCTTCAGTATATTTGGTGTTGATTTGAAATAAGAATGAAATCTTAGAATTTACTTTTGTAATTAAAGTTGTTTTATAAATTGAGACTCTCAATTGTGTTTTCTAGCTCGTCCATAACTTTTTCATAAGAAAAAAGATCCTTTCTATGGTGCATTAGTGCCAGGCAGGCATAGAATATATTCAATACTGGCAAGAAAATTCATATGATTTAAGTTATTGGCGTGAAAATGTTTGAACAGATCCACAATACAACTTTCAGTTAAAATATCCTCAGTGTTTCATTCTGTCACTTCATGCGGTGTAATGTAGTTTGAACTAAGTGTGAGACAGTAGGCTTCCGACCAACTTACATATGTGTGACAAATACAGTGGTGTTTGAAAGTGTTATCATGGGTTGCTCTCTTTCTGAAAATGGGACATTTAGGCATCTCAAAGCTGTACTTGGGGGCAACGAGACAGGCTACCAAAAAATGGGACGTATGGTCCCATTAGGTATAACCAATCTGGGTTTCTCCCTGCAATGCAGTTTAATAATTTATATCATAATGCATGAATCATAAAACTTTCTTTTCACATAATTACAAAATTAGGATCCTTATATTTAATAGACAATTAATTGAACAATAAGATCACAATGGAGACAGATTCCAAAAATTTTTAAGAAATATCATCTTTAAATGGTTATGTTGGGTCATATTATGTTTTAAAATAAATTATTGGATTCTTAATGAAGTTTTGCTTCCCCTGTCTTACATTACTTAGAATATCATACTAGGCCTCGAAAAGAGAGATAAAAGCAATAAATCTTAGGCATTTTAAAAAGCTACACTTGGCTTTGATCATAATTATTAATAATTCACCAGAAGGAATTTTAAAAAGCAAGAAATATCAGATAATATAATCTTACAGCATTTGATTTTAGAATGGTAAGAACATAGCCAGCCAACCACAAATCCTTAACCACACAGAATTTTCATTATTAACATCTCTTCATATCATCTTCAAAGACCTCATAACCAGTGACCATTTGATAAAATCTATAGGTATTACTAATCAATTACAAAAAATATGCATATTGCATAATTTATGCCAAAATATAATTCTAAAATTAGAATTTTTGTCTGAAGAAGAGCTCAATATTGTCAGTTTATAGTTGGGAAAAAAATCAACTCTTAATCAATTCATAATTAATTTTTTAGAAAATACCCAAATATTTAACACATTTAAATTTCGAGGAAATCATTCTTAATTTTGAAAGAAGCTCGAAAGTAAGACAATGAAAACAAATTTCCACAAATTTGTTGGTTTTACAAAAGACCTTGCCTTTATACACATTTTGTATCAAAGTGAACACCTAATTGTACCAGGCATTTTTGAAAATTTTAGTTTCTTAATAGAAAATTTAGATAAGGCTCCATGATAATTAGAAAACCTTCTAAAATTCTGTTCTCCCTAAATGGCACTATAAACATAATTTAAATTTTAAAAAGTGTTTATATTAAATTTTAATTACAAAAACAATTCCTTAAAAATACATATAAATGCCCCTTCACACAACTATGATTCTCTGGCCTTTATTCATAATTAGAAGATTGAGGGCAAATTAATATCAAAGAACTATGAGTTTTTTAATTGGAAAAATTATTGTAAAGTTGTCTCATTTGGTGATTGTTCATTAAAAGTTTTTATATTTTGTAAAATTTAAACATCTTAATCATAGTCTTATGTTTTAGAGTTTTACCTCAATAATAAAATACAGTAAAGTATGCAAAAAAAAAAAAAATAGTGATAATGGAAGAAAAGAAATGGTTCTATTATCTAAAATTAAAAGTTCAAAGTTAATAAAACATGCAAGAAAATAATAAACTTAAACCTGAGTAGCAATTCCCACTGGGCAGGTATTTAGATGGCACTTTCTCATCATGGTACACCCTAAAGCAATTAAAGGTGTAGTGGAAAATCCAAATTCATCTGCACCTAATAAGGCTGCAACCAAGACATCAAAGCCTAAGAAAGCAAGAGAAAAAAATGATAAGTTTCTTCAAAAATAATCAAGAAAGTTACAATCTAAAAACTTAAATAATCCAGGGAGACATAACAAGACACTAAGATAGAACCATCCAATTAAACAAATATTTGAAACATATAAAACAAAGAAAAAAGGGTTATAAAATTAAAACAATTACCAAAACATAAAAACATTCAAGTAATTTAAATAGCCTATTTAAAACATGGCAGAACATACACACTGTAACCAAGTCAGTGTGATCCTGACCTACTTCCCTGTGAAGAAACTTGTATAAGATATGGAACTACTATTTCCAGTTTACAGAGAACATTCAAAGAAATTTCTATTTGAACACCATCTGGGACTAATTCATTAATATGCTACAAAGTTGCAGAAAACATCTTATTATGTACCAAATATATACAATAAAAGAACAATTTCATTGGTCAAAGGAAAGTACGGCGAACAGAATTCAACACATCGTGACTATTCAGGTAATTAAATTACTGAAAATTAAGTTGTAGTTGATCTGCAAACAAAAGAAAAGAAATAATAGCCATGAAAATTCTCAATGTATTGTGTTGTTGACTTACTGTGGAAATTGTTAGAACAAGTCAAATAACAAGTAATATAAAGTTCCATATCATAAGTGCAACAGAAATGAAGTTCATTCTAATTTAATTCATATTCCATTAACCTTTAGATAACGAATGTTCAAAATTTAAGAACTTCAGTTTAGAAGGGGATTTTAGCAGAGAAATTGGACCGAGTTTCTCCCCTTTTTCTATAGTTCCTTTTGGTTGGGGGGGGTGCTATGGGGCTGCAGCTCCCCCAGAGCTAAACCAGAATTCTTGATTTTTTTTTAAAAAAATCACTACAGCTGTTTGTTCTTAATCTCTTTTGAAAAAAACATTGTTTTCTGTCTTGACAGACTCAAAAATTTTCCTGCTTTTATTGTCATTCCACTTGTACTTGTAGCGTCAACATGGTCGAAAAACTTTTTATTGTCAAGCGAGTCAAGTCTGTAAAGTTAAAGTGTTTTGATTTAAATAAGCCATGACATTTGATATTCAATAACCTTGGCATTAGTGATTAGTGTTTTGCCAAATTTGGAGATGTCATGATGATACAAAATTTCTATGATCTGACACCCAACCCAAATCCTGGATTCGCTATTGGTTCCTTTAGACTGGTTCCTCAGGTACAGGATTACTTATTTCTGTCTTCCTTCATTACCAATAAGCCTATCCATCATGGATCTATAGTGATTAGAGAGCCAAGAGAATAGGGCAACAAGGGGGAGGGGGGAGGTGGCAGTGAAATTCTAATGGCCTACAGGTAAAGGCATCTGTATCAATTGTAAGGAAAGGCTGAAATCTCATAAAATTAGCAAATTTATATTATTTGAGAAGCTACTGAAATGTGACAACTACCTGTCCTCAGCTGTCCATCAGCTTGAAGGATCACATGAGAACGGAGATCATTCAAAACTAGAGTCTGGTGTGTTTCTGCTATTCCTAGTTCCCAGGGCAACCCTGCACCTTTTATTCCAGTCCAACTACTTGCTCCTGTACCACCATCATGTCCAGAAATAGTAATATGTTCAGCTTTTGCCTAATTAGAACAAAAAGTATTATAATACAAATTTCAATAGCAACAGTTACTACAAAAAATATTGCAATAATGTTTGATAAGTCTATAAAAGAAAACTGATATGTATAAACCCATATTTCTTAAGAAGAAAAGTTATACACATATTTCAATAAAAGTTAGTCATAATAGTTTATACAACTGATTAATCTTCAGTAAAATGAAACTACCTTTGCTACACCTGAAGAGACAATGCCAACTCCAACTTCTGACACAAGTTTCACTGATATGCGAGCTGTTGGATTTGCACATTTCAAATCATAAATAAGCTGGAAAAGAAATATGGTAAAATAATAATTCAAAGGAAATTAATAAACCTTTGTAACAACTAGTATTTTTTCGTACTACAGTAATGCAATATATGGATGGGAAAAAAATATCGGCTGAAGTATCTTTTGAACATATATTATGATGTGCTTTATTTTAAGAGATTGGCAAAGCAAAACAAAGCGTAAATGTTATAACATCATTTAAGCAGTTCTATCTATAATCCAAATATTCTTCAGATTAAGAAATCAGTCTTAGTTCCAAAAAATTATAAATTATTAGCATGATGTACTTACTATACAAATACACTATTTCTCACAATAAATTCAATCACGCATATTGTAGATTTCTATTTGCTAAAAAACTATAACAATGTCATAAAAAGTTAAGACAAAAATTTAATTTAAAAAATTAAACCTAAATAAACATAATCTAAATTAGTTCATAAATATGAGTTTTCATCAAAGAAACTAAAATTTTCAACATTTAGATTTCAAACCAAAAATTTTCAATCGACTTCTTAAGCTCATTAACAAATGAGTTTTGTCTACTACTAACTTACACTTTACAACACATGATGCTCCAAAGATTCTCTATTAGATTAAGATCAGAACTAAAAGTTAGAAAATAAAAAATCTTTATATTTTGTGAAGTAAACCATATTTAGTTGCTGTTTGCAGCATAAATCAAAGCATCATCTTGCTAAAATCCCCAATGAGGGCCATCTATAATGTCAGCAAATGGTAGTAGGATGTCCTCCAAGGTCTCAATGTAATATTGTGATATTTGGTAAACAATGACAAAGTTTAGAGATGTGTGTCTATTGTAGTAAAATGTAGCCCAAATCCCACCATCTTGTCAATGTCTTTGCATAAGTCAGGCCAGTTTGATTCTCAACCACTGGCCCGTCCAGATTTGCTTTTTCATCATTAAATATCCTGAATACCTGGCCCATATGACATGTGGTTTTGAGCTGAATACCTGGCCCACAACATTCTTTATAACTTTTTATGTAGTTTAAAAAGTTCAATTTACAATGAACCATACTGCCCATTTCTAGGACACGTCTATGTACTGTATCCTTTAACACCGTCCATCCTGGGAAATTCTGAACTTCAAAAACAGACATTTGTTGGGTACTCTATTCTTTGATCTTCTGATCATTGCGTATCTTTGCCCCACACAGCTTCACAGATCTGCCTTTTGCTTCAAAATTGTTTACACTAGACAAAACTCGATAAATAGATATCCTTGAGAGATTAATAATTGCTGAAATTTCTGAAACAAGCTTACACTTAGCTTTCAAGTTCTGCATACTAATAATCTTCTCCATCTGAATTTCTTTAGCTCGAGGCATTTCAACTTTAAAGCATTGCCATGTAGATAACTCAAATACATGAAATCTGGTATGTCATTATTTTTAAAACTGCATATTCACCACATTCACATGAAAAGTCACAGAAACCTTTCATCAAGTCTAAACTTTTTATAAGAGATAAATTTTTGTTTTCATCCGAAAACTGAATATAAAAGTAAATAAAAAAATTGCATCTTGATAACATAATTTTCTGACATGTTCTGAATCTTCTAAACAGATATTTTAATTCTACTAAAAAAAATATTAATATTAAGCTGAATGATGTCATCTAAATTTTTACATCACACTGTATTATAGCTTTGCATACAAATATAATTTACTATACTGCCAGAATAAGTAGACATACACAAGTCTTGCATATATGATTAGAAATTAAGTGATTTTATACAGAAAAGGTAAAAAAAAAAAAAAAGTCCTCATGATGTGGACGATTAAAAATAGAAAATTTCCAATCAAAATGCAATTAGAAAAGGAAAAATATACTTAAAAAATATGCTGCCTTTTAAGAACCCCAAAACTTACTTCTGCCAAGTCTTCAATTGAATAGATATCATGATGAGGAGGTGGACTTATAAGTCCAACACCAGGAGTAGAATGACGAGTGGCAGCTATCTCTTCTGTAACCTATTTTCAAAAAAGGATATTTTTGCTAATTATCATTAATCAAACAGTCATTTTAAATTTATTGACACAATAACTACTGTGGCTTTACGCATACTTGTAGTTAAGCAAAAAGGTAATTTTAGATATATTTCCTTTTTGAGGCTTAAATTTTGAAAAAAAAAATGTTCGGAAAGTATTTTTATTTATTTTTGAGAATCCAAAAAATAATTATAAAAATTATAATATTTTATAATATTTAAATATAATTTTCATAATCAATAAGTACAATCAATTTTAAATATAGATTAGTAAGTAAAATATAATTTCTGATTTAATGCTATATTTTTAACAATGCAAATTATAATAAATGAAATTCTCTAACACCCCCTCCCCTGCTTTAGAAGTGCAATAAAAAAGTTCTTCACTATTTATGATTACATTTAGCAGCTAATTTCGTCATGAGCATTCATTTATGATACAAAATAAATGTAGGATGGTCTCAGTCTGATAATTCAAATTAATTTGTGATCATAATGAAAAAGTTTAAAAAGTCAACTGAACCAAAATAATTAGCCCATTTTGGTTAGTGTCCCTATTTAGGGACGCTTCTAAAAATGCATCATAAATTCACAGGAATTATTTTTTCAATATAAATTTTACAAAAATGTATTTTTAAGTATTCATTTCTTTTCTATTCAATCGAAGGTAGCACATATCAAGTGCTCAGTTCATAACATGCCTTTTTATTTTTAAGTCAGACTCAAAAATAGTTTTTTACAATATCAAGAAGAAAAGGGTAAATTTGTTCAATGATTAATCTATTAATTTACTTGCATATAACAAATTTATCAGGAAACATTTTTTTTTTTTTTTTTAAAAAATTTTTTTTTTTTTTTAATTTTTTTTTTTTTTTTTTTTTTTCATTTTGTATTAATCACTAGATAAGGGACGCTAGACTTAGGAGGGCACTAAAACATAAATTTTCAGGCAAGACTTTTTTCAAAAAATAACTTTTGAGTTGATTTCATGACATGTAATATTAGTATATAAAATATTATTGAAAAAAAGGCGACTTGGGCATTAATGGATTAAACTAAGTGAATAATTTTTAAAAAGTGACTTTTGATACCTTTGGAGGAAATAGTATTAAAATAAATTACTAAAAAAAGTTTAAACCTTATGTCCTGGAAGCTCGCCTCCTTCCCCAGGTTTTGCACCTTGTGCCATTTTAATTTGAATTTCATCAGAATTTGCTAAATATCCAATTGTTACACCAAATCTTCCAGATGCAACCTGCAGGATTAGACAAGTAAAAATATAATGTTTTTACAGAATTCTGATAATTAACTCCTATAAAGTTAAAGTTGACAAAATGAGTTATACCAAGAAATACTGTGATAATCTCATCATTTAAAAAATTACCTATTAATATGCATATGATAGGGAAAATTATGCTTCAGCCAGCACATAATTTGTGTCAGAATATAAATATTCTGCTTTAAAACTTTAGGTTTACAACACACACAAAAAAAAATTGTTGCTATTTCAAATATTTTCTTTTGTCCTGAGTTATCTTCAGCCTGCATATATATTCTATTTTTAAAATAGAATCTCCAAATAAATATCGAAGTGTTCGCAAAATATTTTCATAGTAGTCTACTTTTTTTTATTCTTTATCCAAATAGCACATACTGAAACTAGTACAAAATTCACATGATGTATCTGTTTTTGTAAACACAGGCTGTTTCTGACACATTCATAAAATATTGGTCTTTGTTTCTATGGAAAGTAGAATTTAAGTTTCTAACTAAAAATTGTAAATTGTACTACAAATGTATGTTTGTAAACCCTCATGTTCCCATACCCCATTTTCTAAAATAGATTCCACTAATATTTGGCATTCTCATAACCAACTGATTCTTTTAAGTGCTCTGACTCTCTCTCATCAGGCATAATTGTGACCTTATTTCAAAAATCTATAAAACTACCATGAGTTAAAATGATACAGTTTCAAATAATTTAGAATATTAATATGATATGCATACAAGTATGCAAACACATATTTTTAAACAATTTTGTTAGCAAAACAAAAAGAGTTTTTATTAAAAAATTAATCCATGTTTCACTGCATCATTTCTCAGAGTTGCTAACATTTTGGGCTTCTCGACATTTTTAAAAGCTTCAGCAAATTTTTTCTGAAGAGGTTGCTGTTTAATTTCTGGAAATTGATTTGTTTATATTTTCTTTGTTAACGATTAAAAATTCAGTATAACTAGAAAAAATTATGTTGACAATAGGTTTTCACTTTCAGGAGTGATTGTAACTAGAATTCAAAAATCTGAAACCTATCATTGGCATAAAAATCCAATATAATTTTTTTATAATTCAGATTGTTAATGTGATACACATACACATTTTATAAAAATTTCATTAGCAGGGCATAAAGAACTTTTTAATAAATTTTTTTGAAAGACTAAATATTTACTAACGACCAAATTTTTTGATATATATATTTTCAAACAATTTCATTTAAGTAAAGTAAAAGTGCAATTTTGAAAGAAAAAAAATAATAATCATTGACTGAATTATCTCACAATATCACTCACAATTGTTGCTCTAAATATTTTTTTTTTTTTAAACTATTACTAAGTACATGTTTTTTTCGTTCATGCATATTAAAGTGTTAGGGATGAACTGCTAATAGAAAGATAATGGCTCATAGAACATAAACAATCCATTTATTTAATGAATTATCTTTAAAATATTTACTAGCAATGTTTTGAGAGAGATTTCCCAACCTAAAAACTTCACATGTATTTTTGCTTAATAAGAAGAAATAATAGACATAGAATAATAATCATAGTCTGCACAACATTTAAGGTACCAATATTCAAGATTATTTTATATTCTCTCCATCATATCACCTTTTAAATTAATATTTGATTGAAATATTTGATCAAAAACAGAATTTTAGAAATACAGGTTGCTCATAAATTATTGGACCCATTTTCAAAAATTAATAAAAACTAACAATGTTACAACTGCACTTTTTTTTATGAGAGAGCAAATAAAGTATTTTTCAGATAGGTATCATACCATGATGGCATTCTAAATTTGTTACAGCAAGAGATTTCCATGTGCAATGGCTACCATTCAGCAGAAGCTGATGCACATTTTCTTGTTCCCTTTTTTAGTTTTTCTTGAATATCTCAAAAACTATTCAGTTTTCAAATTACAATTGATTTAACAAATTAAAGGGTTTAAGATTCCCTACAAATATATGCTTTTATTTTCCTCCTAGCTTTAATAGTTTCACAGATGATGGCTCTCAAACATGGGAGATGTCCAATAATTTACAACCACCTAGACCACCGTAATGGCATGTTACCTATCTGAAAAGAAGAAAAAATTAAGGCACTCTCATTTTTTTAAAAAATGTAGCTGTAACAGTATTATTTTTAATTAATTTTTGAAATGGGTCCAATAATTTATGACCACCCCCTATATTTCACAGATCCAGAAAATCAAGATTTGAGAAAGTAAAAAGAATTCAGAATTCCAGATATATCTGGACCACAAATCACCCCTGCTTATATACTTTAATTCATCTCTAGGCAATTATATCTACACCACTTTCAACACAACAATAATTTTTTTTAAGTACTTTAAATTGGTACGGATAATTATATTTCATATTATACATAAAGAATCATTTAAAATTACTTGTTTGATGGCTGATCGCTTATTGTTCAAAGGATCAGTACATTTCCATCTCTCAGCTGTTTCTCCTCCTTCTCCAGTATTTGATTTGCCACCAATTCGATTCATTGATATGGCTAAAGTTTCATGAGTTTCTATAGAGATACTTCCTAAGCTCATAGCACCTGAAAGAGAGGCGTTCATTTTCTAATATGAATCCTAATCCAGAATAAATATTAATTATTAGGTTTAAAAATGATTTTCTATCAAATATTGAAAACAAACATTAATAAGTAAAATGAATTTTGAGACACTGCGATGTAAAAAAAGGTTATAAAATATTGCATTTTTGAAAACAAAATTTAAAAAATTGATGAAATAAGGTAGCCAAAATTAATAAAATAAGAAGAAAACTGCTTTCAGAGAGTTTTATTGCAATGATATTCAAAAATCACTGCAAATAATAATAAAGAAAGAAGCAAATCTTAACTGCTTAGAAAATTATGCATTTACATTAAAATAAATTTAAGCAATTGACATCAAAATCAGCAGTTAAAATTTTGATGCAAAATTTCTCTCTACAAGAAACATACCATTAGCAGCATAATTGCTGAAAAACATCAAAAATAAATCTACCTGTTACAAATCGTTTTACAATTTCTGCAGCAGGCTCAACTTCTTCAACTGCAATGGCCTTTGGGAAGAATTTAAAATCAAACTGTCCTCTAAGGGTACAGTCTCTAATGCTTCTCATTGTACTTTCCAAAAACCGATCATATGCTTTCTGAGACTTCATTCTTACAGCTTCCTTAAAATATAAAGCAACATGATTTTAGTTTGAGAAAGGAAGAGCATTTGTAATACATACTGTTTCTAAGAAAAAAAATGCTTTATATATGTACATTCAAAATCCAGTAATATATGTCAAGTTTCTTTAATGCTTGAATTTAAAATGGGTATATTTTCAACTGCCTGGTTTCAGGATTCAAGACTGATGGTGCGTGAGCGCTAGTAGCAGATTGACTTTTATTTTCTTACTAAAAAGGGTTGAGTTGGTTTTAATGGCGCAAAAGCCATTTTTGGCCATGCTGAGCCAAACACTTGATTTTGAAGGACTAACCTAATTTGTCCATAGGACCCACACACAAACACACACAAAAAAAACCCAATTGAGAAAACTCAAATAAATTTATCAATACCAATATCACATAAATACAGGAATAAATTATGGTGAGGTATTTCACCTAACAAGACTTTTAAACGAATATTTTCACTGAAACAGTTCCGTCTATGAATGAAGAAATTCAGTCGATGCACAAGTATATGTTTAACTGATAAGTTACACTGACACCGCGTGCATGTTGGCGGTGGTTCAGACATAAGTAAAAATTTATGCATCAAAAGAGTGTGTCCAATTCCGAGGCGATTTAACATTACAGATTGCTTTTGGTTTAAAGCATAGTTTTTTAAAGGCTTCACCAACAGATGGACCTCGTACAACTTATTTTGATTCTGTTCGTCCCATGTTCTCTGCCATTTTTTCCATAATTGATTTTTAATGACTTGTAAAGCATCATGTAGGGGGACAAAATTTTCCAACTACCATTGCAGGTCTCCTAGCAGCTTTATCAGCCATTTCATTCTTTGTAATTCCCGAATGCCCTGGGATCTGACAAAACATTATATTCGCACCTTTTCCTGTCAAATAAATATAAAATTCAACACACTTCGGCACATTTACTAAAAAGGAAATATAATGTTAACAGTTCTGTGTTCTACTATCCAGTTTTTTAGATGTTTTACTAAAATTTTCTTTCTCCTTGGTTTGTAATAAAACTTGTGTATCAATGAGAATAAATATGTTTGATAGCAAAAATTTATTGGTGCCAAAACAACCTGTGTGGACTATGAACAGAGGCAAGCAAATTTGTTTTCTTTTCATAGAAATTTGCAAAATGTCTCTGAATGATGCGCTTGTTTCAAATAAGTCTGCCCAGTAAAGCTCATTAAATGGAAATCATACCAACGGAGATCAATGGGCATTGAGGGTAAAGCACTTTTCCAAGATACTTGGCTCTTTGGAGTCCAATGGAATAAAATCCTACCTCCAAATATTACCAAATAGAGGAACAAATGGATTTCTGAACTTCCAGCACCACTGAATGACATAGGTATATCTAGATGGATTGGGGTATTCTCTTCTTCAGACTACTTTTTACACATTTTGCAATAGTTCTGAAAGAGCTTTTGGAGCAGTTGTGTGTTTTGACTCTCCAATTTTAAATACCATACAAGTATTCACTAGCAGAGTGCTCCACTATGCTGTTAGAGGGAGTCACTTTGTTGCCAAACTAGACAGAAGAAATGAATACTATATGAACGTTTAAAAGGAACCTATAACAGAGAAATAACAACAAGCAGGAAGAGAAAGGTAGAATACGACAGAGCTGGAACAGGATCCATTAAAGGAAGATCAAGGTACCACTTGGCACAAAAATGCTTACAAAGCAGTTGGATTCTGTAGTATCACTTAAATGTCTCTAAAAGGTGTTTTGGCTTTGAAAGCTGCCATTACCAAATTCATATACAGTTAAGTACCATTTATACATCTTTCAAGAGAGTAACAATGTAAAACATAACATAAATTAAAAGAAGTATAATCAAAATTTAAATAAACAATTTTGATTATTGCAAATTAAATGCCACTAATGCAAATTCATTTAAAAGTAATAGTTTTAAAAATTTTAAGATAGTACTCATATATTACTACATAGTATTTAAAACAATAATTAAATTTTAAAATGTATCATAAAAGTGAGAAAAATTATACCTTAAATAGATATCTTGAGTACTAATTATTCATTTGATATTTTAAACGATTTATGTGCATGCAGGTACATGTGCATGTGCATTTTATTAAAAGAAATCTTAATCTTGGTTTAAATAAAATCTTTAATTAAAAAATCTGAAAATAATAAGAATGGAGAAATAGAGCTAAGGTAGAAAATTTGTGAATTTTAGAAAGGGGAGGGGGAATGACATCTAATTGAAGCTTTGTGTCATATAAATGAAGTACTTTATAATTATAATAGTTTTTTGTATGAACAGTTAAAACATATAAACAGGTCTTTACTGCATTTGGGGGGGGGGCGGAATATTGTTAAATAATTATTAATATTATTAAATATTACACCTGATTTTTTTTATTTATTTATTACAGTAATACTAGTAGGACTTTCATTTTCTCCTGTCATGTTCTAAAAAGTTAACTAAGTTTTGTTAGCTAAATTTTGTCTTTTGTATCATTTTCTATGAATAAGATGAAATCAACTGATTTTTAACACCATCTGAATAATTTAACTACTAATAAATTTGATTGTAATTTCTGATTATATGACATTTTGTTTTCATTTGTGAACTATTTTCAACAAACCTTTAGTTTAAATACTAATTTAAATGCTACATATTTTTAATTAATTCAATTTATGCATCTAGGGATAGTCATCTCTTTGTTTGTCACTTCATTATAGCAGAAATGGTAATTTTTGAGAACCTTATTGAAGCAACTCTCTAAATTGGCATCTGCTTGATTTCGAAGTTTTTACTCTGTATTCAAAGGCAATTTTTTAAAAAATTAATTTGCAATTTTTAAAAAAATGTATTCATTATCTTTAATTATTTTTTAAAATTTTAGTATTATATCTTAAATTCTATTACTTGACAAGATTATAATTAAAAATTAATTATAATCAAAATTATAATTAATTTTTAATTATAATCTTGATAACTTGAACAAATAAATGTATTTAATGGTTTTGCTAGATGAAATGGCACTGTGCATGCAAATAAACTCTATAAACATAAATGTGTCATATCTTTCCTTCAGTGGTAACACACATTTAATCACAGTACTTGTGGCCCTCTTTATGCAATTTAATAGTACAATGAAGAAAATTAAGTATGCATTAAGAAAAGGCACCTCTACCTGTTGACAGATTGTCCAAAAATTGATGAAGACACAATTTTGATTAAAGATAAAATGCCAAATTTCATTGATAAGGCCCATCTCCTTTATCAGTTATCATATTTACATACACACAGATAAAGTTCTGAAGCTGGTTTTTCTCATCCAAGATACATCAAAATTCACCAAATTCTTCAAGAAGCTTCAATTTTCTCTGTCTATACTTTGCATATAAGAAAGTAACAATAACCCTCTCCTCTTGCCACTTTGCAAGGAACAAAAACTTTGATCATCTCATTTAAACTGATACTTTAACATCATATTTAAAATAGATAAAAGCATAACAGACACATTTTCCTTTTGATTCTTTAAATTAAAAATAAACTGAATAATCAGAATAATTCAAATGACTACATTCCTCTTAACCCTCTGAGCGCACAATTATTTTGCACTTTTAGCTATCAGGTTAGAAAACTTAGCTTTAAAGTAAATGAATCAATCTTTTTTGCATTTAATTATGTCTCTAAAATCTTAAGAACACTTTATCCATGATTGTTTAAGAAAATGTACATATAAATACGATCTATCCCTTTTTGAACTGAACATGAAAAACGTAAAAAGACGTTTGCGCCGCTCAGAGGGTTAAACAATTTGTTGCAACATAAAATAACAAAATATGCACTATTATACCTGCAAATTTGCAATACTTTTAGGATCATTCACATGTGCTTCTCCCCCAGCTCTCCAATGGTAAAACCCAGGATTCCTCAGTATATCATTATCTCCATTTCTGCGTGAAAAAGCAAGCTGATGTCGTTGAATTGCTTCTAGAGCAAGTATTTCAAAATTGGCTCCACCAATCCTGGAAGGTGTATTCTTTGAAAAGGAAAAAAACAAGCTTCTTTAAAATTAATTGTACACACAAGTTAACTATCATGTGTCATCACATTATGAGAATGAAACATTAAATTCTAAAAGGAGTACTTCAAAAATTAAACAAGCAAGTTTGAGATATGATGCTGAGGATATTCTCTTAATTACAAATACTACACATGAGCACATATCAAAAAAAAAAAAGTC
>BGPR01022320.1:0-25507 GCA_013235015.1 Araneus ventricosus | reverse complement strand
GAATAGCGATTTCAAATGACGCAAGAACTATAATCCATTCATGACTTGAGAAGAAATCAATCTGTGCCAAAAGTCGAGATTGGTTACCAATATAAATCCAGTAGGTTCCGATAGCAACTAAAGTAGAAGTTTAGTGAATAACGAAATAATAAAGATGTTTAATGGAAAAGATTAAATTTCTGTCATTCAGTTTCTGCCGCTAATAATTGATTTCGGACAGCTCAATTGTATTTTCAGCCCATACTTTGAGTTTTAAAAAGAATTTCTATGACTATGATCTATGAACGGTTTTATTAGTTATTTAGCAAACCATAGTAGAGAAACTGGAAAACTTAAATATATTTCCGAATCAATGATCCCAATAGAAATTTAAAACTGCCATACTTGCAATTATCTTATCCATTGACTTCTTTCCAGATACTAGATTGTTCCGATTTAGATTAGTTTCAACTTTAACACGTTGGCACGCAAATACGACTCGTACCTAAATTGTAATTAGATGATCCCTTCTCAACTGTAGTGAAGAAATAGCAGAGAAGGGGTTTTCTAATTAGATAGATGATCTGAATCTCAGATTTGAGTCATAGCAGCGAACGTATTAAGAAAAAACACAAAATTAGAAACACGATTTTTTTTGGTATACTAGAAAGTATTTTATTACAATTGTTTGTGGCGCCACGCGTAAGAAATAAAAATTTAATCCATCTTGTCTATTGACTGATAGTTGCATGCTGAAAAAATTAGTGTGATTTCAAGACTCTAGGCTAGTAAGGAAGCGAGTGAAAAATTAATCAAATTTCGTAATCACAAACATAAAACAACTTAATTCTGTAAAAAACTTGAAACTGCTATTTCCCCCTCTTTTTACCTTACTGCCCCTTGTTTGTTCTGGTACACCCATGTGCACCAAATACAATACACATACGTACGAAGAAGTTTATGAATTGAATAACCAAATGTCACCATCTAGCTCAGACCTACTCTTGTAACATTGTTTGAACATATTCGGCACCACAAAGATCTTTTATCAGAACTTAGTTTATTTAGCTTTGTTTATTTACATATTTGTATCGATTTCGTCCCTGAATGATTTTCACTTTCAGTATTTTGCAGTTCTGATGGTACCATCAGGGACGAATCGGTTAAAAAGCAATAGTTTCCACAGAAAAATCACCTGTTTTAAGTTGACTCATTCGTCTAAAATTTGAATATTGGATTACTTAATTTTCATATAACAATTTTTTTTCCAGACAGAATATTCATTTGGTCTTTCATTGAAGAGAACTAGTCTAATGCGAATTCTTTGAACTTTATTGGACATCTATGGCGAAAGAGCAGTGACTGCACCTTCCCAGATACATCGATAAAAAGAAATCGTAGAGTAAATAAACCCATCTGGAGACTTAACTAGAATGTGAAAATAAACAATGGTGTGTCACTTTCGTGTGTAAAGCAATTCGAGAACATAGTATTAATTTTTTTGTCGTATAATTTCCCTTTCCTAGGATGGGTCTGTTTTAACATTGAGTTTCATTGAAAGAGATGAAAATGGATTTAAATTTAGATATGCTGTATAACAAAACTTCAGTTTCATATAAATTTATTTTAACAATGATGCATGATATTCAGGCTTGTCGATGTGGAATTTTAATTTCTGAAACTAGCGTATATAAATATTTCGTATTCCGTAGCCATTAATATGGACTTCCAAGAAGTTTTATGGATTTCGATGAATCTTTTAGCATACAAAAATATTCATCGATTTATATAGAATTTTCGTTATTTAAATCTATATCAAATTAGCAATTTAAAACTCAAATCAATGGAATATGCTTAAATATTTAGGGAATTTTTTGACATATGGAGTTAAATGCTGCAAAAAATGTTAAGTAAATAGGAGATTAAATTGGTACGTCAAGGGAGAAAATGTAAAGTTGACAATGTGTAAGGTTTGGATTCGTAAGTATGACTTGATATTAAGTGTGAAAGTCGAAAAGAAATATTGATCTCGTATCTCCGAAACGTACATAACAGAATTTGTTTAGTTCGAAAATTCTGTTCTTAGAAACAGTTTGGTCTTCTGCTATCTGTGGCTATCATACACACCATAAATTACGGAACTCCACCTTTGTCCTCGTGGACTGTCACATTGGCAGAATGATGGTGGAGCCCAGATCAAGTGGATATGTAGTAAAAATTGTTCTGGCTTATCGCTATGCTTTATTCTTCGAATCTTAATTCGATTTTTATATAAAACATCCATTAAATATTATAGTTATCTAAAATTATTGATATTTGATTTTTGAATGATCATTCAAGTTTAAGTTGACGATTACGAGGGGACCAGATATTGCAAAGAAGTTTTTATATTCTGAAACTTATTTTAGTACAATTTGCAACTAACGCTAAGCATGGAAAGATTTTTTGCATTAAGTTATGAAACAGAATGTCGCTACGAAATTCTGATTTCAAAATTGCAAATATAATTTGAAGGAATACACAGTCATTTTATTTTTTAATTTCTAGGAATAATTAGAAACCTTTGCTCCAAGTTGAATACACCAGACGTGTTAAGGAAACTGGCCACCTTTTCGGAAATATTTACTAGGAAATCTGTGTACTTGATGTAACCGCGTCTGCCCGGCTGTTAAGATGGAGCCTCTGCTGCCCCGGCTGTTAAGATGGAGCCTCTGCTGCCCCGGCTGTTAAGATGGCAAGTTTAGTTTTTGATCAATATAATGCAATGCCATGCCGTTGTTCAAATTGGTACTGCTGTCTCTATATGCATGTATGTTAGTAGTTATTTGAGTAGTTAAATGTAAACTTAATGTGTTCACCAACCATTTAAACACGCTATCCAAAACTCTATCAACTCTATTATCTGCAACGGAAATGTTAAGAACAGTGAAAATTTTCATTGATTAAATTTATCATTGAAAGAAGTTGCGAATTTCAAATGAAAAACCATTCTCTAATAACGCTTAACAATTGTTTAAATCGCAAGTATTAAAATCTCGAAAAAAAATCACTATATATCAACGACCAAACGAAGCAACTCTCTCTGAATTCGTTTCACAAGACTATACCCTTTCTCTTGCACTCCTACTATCGTGCAGAGAATAAGGCAAATAGATTTTGGCAAATAAAATTATATATTTCCATTAAAATTAGCCTAAATCTAGGATCAAAATAAAACGTTCAGTGACAATTTAATATTCCATTGATTTGGAATTTGAATGCGATTTTTGTAACCTATAAAGCATAGTTTTAAGGCTCTCATCTGGTTTTAGAGTTGTTTATCCGGAGATTGGGTCTTGCACCCAGATAATATTCACATGCATACAATTTCGCGAAGCACAACCACAAGTTGCTGTTGAGTTATCATTTCTTCCAATCAATTATAAGTGCAAACATCTCGAATGTGACATCTTGTGTCATAATTTCCGAATTAAATGTATGTATCCTGATGACCTTGTGCTTGTTCTTCCGCTGCGGTTGATGACTTCGATTTCATTTTTCGACTTGCTCTTTGAAAACTTCATTAAATATTTGGCCCTAAGTTTTGATTAATATACATCCAAGTTCTCGTTTATACATTTTTTCTGCCAGTAAGACATTTACGATTCTTTGAGTAATGACTGCTGATATTGTAATTCAGGATCGAATATTGATTAAATATTGTGGGACATCTTCCATTACCAGCGCTACAGTCATAAGCAAGATATGCCTTTAATACCGCTTGCTTTTCGTACAATCAAATGTATTCTGTTGCTACTTGTATGCCATTTCGTTACTTTCATAGATGTGTTTTCTCAAAAAATTTTCTTGTGCTTTTAAGATTGGTAGTGTAATAAAAGATAGTGTCAACCCAGTCACCAAACAATAAAAAATCTGATTAAATGGAAAATAAAATAAATGTCGTGGGTTCAAATGGTTATAACACACCGACAATTACTCTTTATCAGAAGGCATCGTGGTGGGACACAAGAAGTCATTCCAGCATTAACGAATTCTTTTATTAAAATGCTTCAAAGACTGTAAATTAGATTTAACACTTAAAAATAGGTTAAAGCAAGATTAAACATAGACGCAGTAAATGGAAACGTAATGCAGTAAATACAACATGAAGTAGATACAGAAATCGTAACTGCATGAACACAGCTCCAACGCGACTGGAATGCATGCACAAACAAGACTCAACGAGACTGCTTCAAAGTCCGTTCTGCTCAGTTATATAATGCTGCCAGAGATCAGTTCCTCAGCTACGGGTGCAGACGTCAGGAGTCGCCACATGACTCCCCCTCAGTCTCACACAGGGAGACGAAACTTGACCCTTCTACCGAACCTTCTGCGGTAAGTCTGATGTTCTTGTTCTGTTGGTTCATCAGATGCGTTTAAGATGAATGCAGGTTTCAGGCGATCCAAAGCGACAAGGCGTTCTTGTCCCTTGATTAGTATGATGAAATCCTTTGGTAGGCGCCGTACAAGCTTGAAAGGAACCTCATAAGGAGTCTGTAAGGTCTTTTTGAACGGAGATCTACGCCGGGAGACATGACTACACGTCTCCAAATCTTTCGGAATATAGATTCTTTGGGGACCATGACGCAGGGGAAATGTTGGACTCGCTGCTCTGAAGAGTCGTTGTAACCTTGCCACGTAATCAGGACACTTGTCTATCCCTTTCTCCTCGTATAGCTGTCCAGGTAGTCGAAGACTCGATCCGTACATTAATTCCGCAGCCGAGGCGTTGAGATCCTCACGCAGGACAGTCCGGATATCCAATAAGACGAGAGGAAGTGCATCCAACCAGTCAGCCTGATGACAGGTTAAAGCCTGTTTTAATGGAGATGATGAAGACTCTCTACCATCCCGTTGCACTGTGGGGTATAAGAAGCAGTTCGAGTTAAATGGCTCTCAATAATCGAATCAAATTGCCCTCCCCTATCGCATGTTAACCTCTGACGTTTGCCGAATCGTGAAATCCATGTATTCACAAAAGCCCTAGCCACAGTCTCTGCCTCCATGTCGGACATAGGAGCAGCTTCCGGCCACTTTGTAAACCTATCAATCATAGTTAGGCAGTACTTATAACCACGCCCAAGAGGTAGCTTTATAATATCCAAATGGACATGTGCAAATCTCTCATTGGGAATAAGGAATTGTACCAAAGGGGTTTTAGTATGCAATTGAACGTTGACAGTTGATGCAAGCCCTACACCAAACTCTTATGTCTTTATTCATATCTGGCCTGCTTAGTACCGCGTATTCCCGGATGCGACAAACTGTGTAATTCGTCAAATACTCTGTCTTAACTGGAGAGGTACATAAAATCTGTTTATTCCTGTAGAATTATCTGCATATAAGGATCTACCAACGTCGGGCATTTGCACTTTAACTAAATTACTACTGAATTTCGCGTTACCTCTAAAATCGATCTCAATTCCTCGTCTGTTTCCTGAAGATTAGCCTACAACTCTAAACCAGACAAAGATGAAAACTGTATTTCACAAATCCTAGACAACGTATCCACTACAACATTACCCTTACCAGGCAGGTATTTAATGTCAGTAGTGAATTGTGATATGAAATCTAATTGTCTTAAACGTCTCGGTGTAGCTTTCTCCTGTTTCTGCGTAAACGCAAATATTAGGTTTATGATCTACATACAAGGTAAAAACGCGAGCTTCCAATAAGTGCCTAAAATGCTGTATGGCACTGTATACTGCCAATAACTCTCGGTCATAAGTTGAATATTTACACTGAGTAGGCGAGAGTTTCTTAGAAAAGAAACCAAGAGGTTTAGGACCATCGGAAGAAATCTCTTGCAACACTCCCCCCATTGCGATGTCACTGCAATCTGTAACCAACGCCAATTTTGCATCCACAGAAGGATGGTACAAAAGTGTTGCTTTAGCCATAGCAACCCTAATATCCTGGAAACTTTTTCTCAGTTCCTATATTCCACTGGATCTCTCTTTTATCACGTTTTTTCGCACCAACTTTGATTCAATGGTGATAAAATAGTTGCAATATTGGGTATAAACCTATGGTAATAATTCACCATGCCTAGAAACCGGCGTAAATCACTAATAGTAACAGGTTTGTTATACTCTAGAATTGCCCTAACCTTATCACGATGTGGAATGCATCCGTTACTATTAATTGTATGCCATAGAACAGAAGTAGACACAGAAATCGCAACTGCATGAACACAGCTCCAACGCCACTGGAATGCATGCACAAACAAGACTCAACGAGACTGCTTCAAAGTCCGTTCTGCTCAGTTATATAATGCTGCCAGAGATCAGTTCCGCAGTTACGGGTGCAGACGTCAGGAGTCGCCACATAAATACTTCAAAAAATAAATTATAAACGGCGCGGTGTTGGTTTTTATTTTGTGCTGCTCGATGAATATTGAATACTTTGGATAGAACTTTCTTCAGCTTGATTAGTTGTAATTACATCAAGCAGCGTTTACATCAGTTTTTAATGAGAATTTTGCATTATAATTTTTCTGGCTGGTTAACCTTAATGATATGTTGGCGAATTGTTGTTGCTCTATGAAAAGCCAAAATCATTAGTAAGGCAATTTATATTTTGGAAAGCTATCAGTTCTAAATTTGCCGTCTCGATTTTATTCCAAGCGGCTAGGGTGCTTAAATTTCTTCTGTGCGAGGTTTATAGTCACTTCTAGATCAGCCTTGAGTACTTTTTCCTCTTTGATTTCCTACCATCTCAGTGTAATCTAGAAGTTTTGTTTAGTTTTGATACTTTTTGAATACGAAATAAAAGTTTGGTCTTGTGATTCTTTAATATGCTACCGCATTTTTAACATACGCTGTAGATTTTGTTTCATAGCAGTTCTTATTTTCGTATTATTAATATTATTGGCGATTCACAGTGAAAGTAACGTAATTAGCAATTAAAGACGATTAAAAAATGAAGTGTAGTAATCAGTTTATTTATCCTCTCTTCAAAATCGATCGATATATAAAGTTTTGGTTCGAAAAGTTGTAAATACATATCTTTGGATAGTAATTCGGTTCACAAATATCCCTAATTCGAAATTATGTTCGGAAAACTGTGGTGAAGCACATACATTTGTTTGTCTGCATTTATTACGATAGTAAAGCATTTAGAAATTTTAATGCGTTAAGCTGATGTCAAACAAGCTTAGCAGAGGAAACTAAATAATTAGTATAAATCTTAATTTCTTTGAAACGGTATTTTGGGGTTAGTAGTATGAAATTAAGCTTCTTTATGGATGAAAGAGTGCCTTACAAGGAATGGATGTATGAAGAGCGTTTTGTTTCAGATTTTGTCGTAGAGAATAATTGGATGGGATGCTCATAATGATTGCCGAAGTAGTAGGATGAATGAACTTGGAGATTAAATGAAATTCTGGTCAGGATAGGGTCGAGGGTGTACCAGCCGGCTGGCGAGAGGGCGGAAATTTCTGGAAATTAGATGTAGGTGAAGACGATATAAAGAAGCTTAATTTATACTTACAATACTGAGAAATTTTTTTCGAAGAGCAGGAAGGATAAATAGGGTTTAAATTTATTTATACTGATCTGCATAGAGGTTAACTAATATTTCGGTAGTTTTTATAAATGGCTGTGCTTCATTGACAGAAATTTAATGCAGGGTATTTTAATTGTTTATCTCTGAAATTTCATGCAATGAATTATCCGACCTGATTAAATCTTATGTTAGGCGACCTTGTAAATCGGTATGAATTTGTTTTAAATGTAGACTATTTTAAATAAGTTTTTAATTGCAATAAACTTTACTTCTACTGCGAATCACTGACCACTTATACAAGTCATGAAAAAAATCTCAAAATATAAAACAAATTATTTGAATTATTTTTCTCAACATGTTTGGTATTTAGGAGTCATGTAACTTAACTGAATTTTATCGATGTTTCTCTAATGCACACTGGACAAAAAAAAATTTCATGTTGGTTGAGAAAGAAAAAGTTATACCTATGTACTTTTGTGCCCTGATTTCAAATCTGTTAACCGTATTTTTCAATCGCTCATAGTTTTTGAGCAACGTAGTAACTCTTGTTATATAGATTAGGAAATCATATTCAGCTTGCAATATTTACACAGATATATTAAAATGTTACAAACCTTCACTTTCTTGTGTACTTGACCTGTTGACTGTGCTTGGCTTGAGGAATATCCATTTTCAGTGTCCAACAATAGTCGGCTAACATTTTGAGATTCCATTTCCCTTGGTAACGAGCTCCCATATTCTAGATATCTTGATGGAACCGTTTACCATGCTCGTCGCTTACTGATCCAAGGTTTTCAGGGAAGAATTCTAAGTGGGAATTCAAGAAATGGATTTTCAACGTCATGTTGCATCCCATGGTTTTGTAGGCCTTTAAGCAAGTTATTGATGATTTACCTGCAGTTTTCCGCTTTGTGATTTCCAAGGAAGTTTTTTGCTAACTCCTTAAAGAATGTCAATGCTGCGGCTTACTTCTTAGTCAGTTTACTCTCAAATACCGGATCCTTCATTAGCTGTCTAATTTGAGACCCAACGAATATGCCTTCCTTAATTTTTGCTTCACTCACTTTAGGAAACTTCAGACATAAGTACTAAAATCCACTTCCTGCACAGTCCATCGCTTTAACAATTCTTCATCAAACCTAATTTGATGTGCAATGGAGGCGAGAGAATTTTTTCTGAGGCAACTAGTGGTTTATTCTCTGCATTCTTCACACACAGTATGAGGAACTGTCGCTTGGGCCACACCTTCTTGATGTAGTGTTTTTTTCTGTCCCTGCTGTCCCACTGGCACAGAAAACAACAAAACTTGGTGTAGCCTGCTTGCAATCCAATTAAGACGGCAATCACTTTCAAATCGGCACAGATATGCCAAGAATGCTTACTGTACTCAATACTGAACAACATATGCTTCAGGGTTTAGTGTTTCTTTCATACGAACAGCATGTCCTACAGGAATCGAAGGGTGCTTGTTACCATTGAGTAACAGAACTGATTTTAAGCTGACCTCTGAAGAGTCTATAAACAAACACCGTTCTTGAGGGTTATGTTGTTGTCCAGGAGCCTTAAAAGAATCAACATCATTACAAAATATCAAATCACCATCTTGGCAAAAGCTTCCACGTGCTGCCAAATAGAAACATCTGTCCTTACAAAGCGACTCGTGCGTTGAATCGTATTTGCGTTGCTGGATTCTCGATCTAAAAGCACCTGTTATAATTTTTGACATAGTCTTTTCTTTATGAAAATTATATTTGTAAGAGCATTTCTAACCCAAACATTATTTTCTTGGCCGATATTTAATTTTTTCGGAAAGTATTTTTGACAAAATATCCGACATATTTCAATGACATTTTCTATGTACATGTATGCAATTACGAGTAGTGTAGCTGAAAGACAGTATGTTATAGAGGTTTTTCGAGATTATATTCGGGTTCAGTGACCATAAAAACACCATTATTAATTATAATCTCAAAGGGAACAAAAAAGTATCCTGACTACGATATTGATTCAAATTAAAGAGAGGAGTGGACAGACAGAGGTTTTGGTGCGAGTTCATGTTGCATAAAATTGGAGGTTGATAGACAAATTCTAATTGGTTTTTCGAATTCAGAACGTGAAAGTACATAAGAATTAGTTAAAATCATACGAGCAACAAAATGGTTGTTGCCCAGTGTTATTCAAGTGGCTCAAAACAAATCTAGCTTCCGGGATTTAAAATCCAAAGCTGATACCTTGCTGAACTTAACTGGTCTTGATTGCAGCCACATTACCCTTCCACAAGAAAACAAAACTGATCTATAAAATTCTTAAGGTAACTTAAACTCGGATAATGGGTTGTTTTCGTGCTTTTGGTCCTGTCTTTTCATATCGTGAGATTTTAAACAGACACTGCTAGCAATCTTGTTCTTGTCGCTCAAGTCTACTTAAAATGAATATGCCCGATTCCTATACATATAGATTTCTCGTGACTTCCTCAGATTAACGGTATTCTTACTAAACAGAGTAGCACTTATTGTGTACTAATCTGTCAGCACACATTTTTCCCCGAAACCATACCATGAGAAATAAATTGTACAGCTTGCACCATTACCGTTCTCCCCAGATATTGTGGAGTTACTAATGAGCAGTTAATTATTTCACATCAGATTACTTTGTTTGCAGCTATTCTCTAAAATGTTTTGTCCATGTTGTAGTTGTTTATTCCGAGGTTTAGACTTTGACACATGTCACACTGTGAAGCAAAGAAGGGAATTTAAAATACGACGTAAAACGTCGCCTTTTAAATAATCATATAGCTAAAACCGTTTGCTACATCATATATAAAGATTTCAAGCAAAGTAAAGCCCACAAAACTTTTTACAGTCCTTTTATGAATTGTGATGTTTTTAGACATCTAAAAGCTTGGAGGAAGATAAGTCGTAAAAATGTGCCAGCAACAATTTCTGTAATAATTGAAATTGTTGGTTTAGTATGTGGCACCTCTTATAATCTTGAGATTCATTTCGTTCACCAAGGGAGCAGACGTCAAGCTGGCTAGTCTGTGAAATGGCCATACGTGGCACGGGCATAAATATTTATTACTGGGTGAGTGGGCCCCTATGTTCCCAGAGTGCGAGTGCATTAACAAGTTATCTGCTTATGACAAGTATAGAAAAGTGCACAATTTTGTGTTTTGACGAATATATTCGTCATGAGTAAACAGTGGTGACAATTTGCAGATTAAATTGCAATTTTATTGAAAACTAAAATATATTCTTAGAATTAAAGATGTTTGAACTATTTTGAGGTCAAGAAAAAATAAGTTTTTAAATAATTATGAAAGAACCGTATATGTTATGAATTATTTTTTCGTAAATGTGTTGACTTTTATTATTCATCACTGAAGAAATTAGGGATTCATATATTTTATCCTATGCAATAAGTATCGCAATATTTTTGTCCGATCGAAGAAAGTAACATTGTATTGTAGTTGCAGTCAATAGTAAGTCGACGAGCTAAATCTGAAGCTGCCTGTCTTATCGGAAATTCACTTCCCGGATTATGTACCCACATCTTGAAAACGCAATCCTACACGAATATGTTCACATTGTTATAAAAATAATATTCGGAAAGAATCGCGATATTGGCGTTCAACTTGCGAAGTTCTATTATGCATTATACCATGCTTTGCTCAATACCATTCTCCAACAGCAGATTAAAGTAAAAAATTGATTTGTCATGATTTTTTCGTCCATATGTAAACTGTCAATTTAAGTAAATAAATGAATGTGAGTAATAAAATAGTCATTTCACTACAATTTAATTCCATATTACACATACTGTGTTTGACGAGTATAGTCATCGCTTAATTTGTGCGACGTAGTTTAAATATACATTTTCCAAAGACGTCAAATTGCTTAACTGGTTAATACGGATGCTTATTTTAACATAGTTTCTCGTTTATAATTGTCAATGAGTAAATCTATTTCATGGATCTGTTTTCAACATAGAAAACTTGATAGAAGAGAATTCCCACCATAACTTATTTCGATTTCTCCCAGCAATAAATTTTATAAATTATATCTAAATTCTTATCTTTGTCCAAGGATTTAATCTTTTCTTCGAATTTTATTCTTTTACAAATTAAATGAATTTTCTTTAATACATAAACATTTTCCCACCTAAAGACATTTGATGAACTCCCAATAGGTTTAGGGCAGTTTGCTCTCCATTGGACCTTGTGCCATAAAAATCGAAACATACCTTAGTAGTTTAGGAAAATTTGAACCGTTTGTACATGTATCTATAGATGAGAATACAACCATAAAAGGTTTATTCTGATAATAATTTAAAAATTACTATAAACATGTTTTGAAATTGTTACATAAACTTCATTCTCTCCATTTCAAGCAAAAGTAACTTCATAAAATGAAATGCTCTTATGCTTGTTGGTATATCCATGAATATTTGTTGAAATAAAGTACTAGAATGTTAAGTCCCAGCGGAATATTTTATGCTGGTAATTGTTGCTAAATTATATTCGGATATCAGAAGATAAGTTTAAATGTTGGTCTGTAAAACTTTGTGAATACTCGAATTATAATGAAGTACTTTGTTCAGTCATTGATGCGCTTGCAATAAACATACGGTAAGTTAAAATTATTTTTCAAGAATAGCAGAATTCAATGATGCGATAAAGTGTGAATAAAATACTAGTTTGAAAATTCTGCTGAAACTTCGCCAAATTAAATCCATTATTTATATACTTTCATCACTATTTGCAAGAAACTGTTTTTAAATGGTTGGTGAACTACTAGATTGTATCTTGTATGCCATTATGAATCAAAATGTTCAAATTAGTAATCATAGATAGCATAGTAGCTAGATACTAGTTGCCTACCTTGTTCGATGTAGAAAATCTTACGTCAAGGAAAGGAAGGATGTCAACCTTTTAAATTCGATGTCTACACAGTTTATAATTAGTGAATGGGACGAGCTACTGTCTGCAACTCATCAGAGGAACTAAAAATTTGTAGAAATGAAAGATGTCAATTAGCTTTTTCTGAAGCTTATGAATCCTAATGTATTTAACATTTGATATTGTATTATGTAGCTTTAGTGTTGCATTCTATGACTCAAAAATAAAGACTGGGTGATATTTAAATTTATATTCCTGACCACAGAGCACTACTTATGGATATTTTATTTCCAAACCTAAGCTGACATAACTTATTTTAAAAGAAACTTCTACAAATTTATTTACAAGGCCTTTCTATCAACAGGAGTACATTATTTAGCTGTGGCACAAACAGATGGATGCATTTAACTTTACGGAGCTCATATTCTGTTAAACATTTGTCGAAACGAGTCACTTTAGAGTCTTGTATTTTTTTCGCTTTCAGTTCAATGTAGGACTCCACCGTGAATGAATTGCCTAATGTATAGTACGAAAGCTTAGTCAGATAATGACTAAGCTTTCGGTTTTCCAGATAATTTGCACGTCAGGGTATTTCTTCATTCTGCGTTGAAATCTCTTAAAACTGCTTCATTAATTAATATTTCCCTAATCCTCCTGAGAGTGTTTTCTAGCTTTTTCAACCATTAATAAATCGACTGAAGAATGGTCTAAAGTCATACTTTAAGGACATTTTTTCCAGTGTCTTTTACACAACCTTCCCATACAAAAACGTAACCGATTCGCACGTAGAATTGCATAATTACTGATATTTAAGTCTGGAATTAAGACGAAGTAGCTTCCTGAAGGACAAATGAACATGACTATGTTCAAGAAATTCAAGTGCCCGTTACATTTACATTCTTATTGATTGAAATAACATTAAATATCTCGAATATGATGTATAATTACGTCAAATTTGTATGTCAAGGGCTTATGATCATTAATTTAATCACTGAGCTGCAATAAAGCCTCCTTTTGCTGAGTAATCTCTTGTGATGCATAAAACCAGAAACTGGTTCTGTTGAAATTCATTAGTAGTGAGTTCCGATCTGATTCTGTACCATTTATTGAGCTAGTTTGTCATGTCACTAAATTTCTGTATTATTTAATTCATTTTTGTTTAATATTGATTTAGGTGAGTTTGTTTTTATTGCAACAAAGCATTTTCAGCATTGCTTTCCTACAAAGCAGCTTGGTAATTACATAGCTCTTTTCTTAATTGAACTGAAAGAAATGTTTCTTCAGCTTTCGGGTTCAACTTTTAAGTCATAGGCAGACATCACCTGCCATACGGAAATAACTCTGCTTCTTGCGATCACTGTCTGTCATACTTTAAAACAATAAAGAAAGGAACCGCTCGAATTCAAAAGTTTTATTTGTATTCTTGTCACTGAAACAATTGTTGTATTTCGTGAGTGTAAATCAAATTTCCATGGTTAATTGAAGAATATGTAAAGAATCTATCAAGAGGAAGGTTGCAACATTAATGCTGATAAAGGTTCTGTTTTGCCCTCTGGGTAGGCTGTGTCGGCGTAGGAAAATAAACAAGTCCATTCCGCGTCGTCTCAAGGACTACGCATCAAATTCCCGCCTTTTAATTGTGTGTCGGAAGTTTAAACGGAGAAAAGAAAGCGGAAGTCGTGGTTTTTTTAATTTTTTGATTATGCTGACATTTACTTTGGAATAGTAGCTTTCCATTAACTCTATCGATACGGGAACGTCCCATACGTCCCTTCAAGCAAAAGACGATAGGCGTCCGAATGTCACTCAGAAATTTCCACCCCCTTCCTTTAAGTGTGATTTCGCATCCGCGGCGCGTGATTTCTTCCTTATAGTGGATCGCCCAGATGTGTTTGGGGAAGAGGGGAGTTTTCTTACAATTCGGACAATGTCATTGTGGATTTTCAGGGGGAAAGTGAATTTCCCTTATCTTTGATAGAGAAGCTCGGACGTTCCCGTATTTTGAGGTCCCTTTATTTCAATGGCCTTAGGAATCAGAGTTGAACATGCTCTGAATACATTTTACTTGTCTTTTCGACAAGATCGCAGCCCGCATCTGCATTCAATTTTGTCAGGGGATGCCTTGTCGCTAGGGTTTAGTTACACTTTTGGTCTTCAAACCACGCTCTGGAAATTCACGAGGTGGCAGTATCTTATTCAGTTACGGCGCGGTGTTAGATGTTAATTCGAACCTTATTCTATTCACTGCATTTAATTGAAGCGTGTATGTGTGGAGATTCATGTTCAATACAATTGACGTTAATCTGCTGTTAAGTCATTCAGATGAACATATCACGAAAACGTCGATCGAACTGGCGCATCGAATGTTAATCACCGTTTCAGTTCAATGACTTTACTTAAAACATCTACAGGTATCATCATGACTTCAAGAAATATTATCACAATAAGAATACAACTTAATACTTTGTCACAATTGATTGTACCAGATGTGCTTGCTACCGGTAAATCATTGAACACTCTTCTATATTGCTTCTGGAACAGGAATTCCATCGCGACGAGACAAAAAATTCCTTTTCTAAAGTGAATAATCCTTAATGACAAAGTTTCGATTCACAAGAGAAAAATCCTCACTTATCATATCGATTTTAAACATTCTGTATCGAGATGCTTCAAGAAATTGCGTAGTTATCTGCATTTTCTACTTCCTCATTAGTAAAAATTTCTTTATTTTTTTTCGCAACTTATTCAGTTTTAAAGTTTCTGCGATATTAAATACAGAATTGTACTTGTGTAATGGAGTCTTATGCATATGCATCCATTTTCATGTAAAATCAGTTTTAACTATTGCGACTCTAATCTCTTTCTTTACGATAAGTGCAGATGCTGCGCTAGAATTTTTTCCTTCCGAATACTGACTCCCACTTCCTCTGTACCACAAACACATATTGACACTTTTCACTCTACCAAAATTTGTCATATAACTACCCGAAAAAAGAATTCTTTCTTGTATCAACTCGAGTGTAATGGCTAGAATTATTGCAAAACGGGAAAGACAGGAAGAGGTAACCTCATGAGCAATAGAAAGCAATTGCATATTTTACTTCCCAATAACTTAATACGGTAAGCCTTTTCACTGCAAGAATCTCCGTTAAAAATGAACTTGGATGTTAGTTCTCTAGTAATACAAAGTCAATTCGAGCAAAACGAATATTAAATTTAACGTTCTAAACGCCTAATTATTTTGATCCTTTAAAGCTAAGTTATCTAACCTGAATGCTAAAGTTTTTTGTATTTAATTGTATCTCTGAAATCTTAAGAATAGTTCATACATGCTTGTTTCAGAAAATGTATGAATACGAACTATCTGCTTTTAAATCAAACCTGAGAAACCGAAAAATCGTTTCCGTCTCTATGAAGGTTAAAACTTCTCTACGGTTTATGAGTCTCCGACTATTCACCAAGAAATTTCCACTTTTTATTACCGAATAGGTTGCGTGTTTAGTTCCGTTAATGTAAGTGATCTGCCCGAACACATATTCTCTGGACAGGGATTTATTCCAAATTAATTTTTTATAGCTTTGTTTATATTTCGAAAGTTATAGGCCCCGTGAGTGATGAGCTCGTTTTTTTTTTTTTAAATCGCAGATAAAAGGCAGAAGCGATAACTCAACAGCAGTCCAATCGCCACTTCGGTTATATATTTCGTTTAAAATTCCCAAACCGATTATTTGCACACATCCAGTTTCATGCAGTATTTGCTACGGCATACCAATTTTCATGACACATTGTAAATTTGTAGCGTTACTGAGGAAAATTAAAATTTCAGCTAAAATGGCCCTCTTCGAATTTCCCTCTTCCGATTTCGAAAGAGCGAATATTGAACATTGCTCATATCGGGGGAAAGTTGACGATACCGGAAATGGTTTTTAAAATTTGAACTTTGCTGAACATGCAGATTAATTCGTTAAATTGTTTGAAAATTGTTTCCTGTCTAGATTCAAAATGAGTCTTAAATAAAACCCTGAAACTCTAGACTAGAATATTCGGAATCACTTAGTTTTAACCTATATGTGCATTAGGCTTCTCGTTTCCAAACAAATAGTTTTACAAAATATTAGTTTACTTGTGTGTGAAATTAATGTCGATCGGGAAATTGTTCACCATTGCTTCCCTTTAAATAGAAGAGAAAATAAGAGTATCCCATAACCATGGTTATTATTAGACAACTTATGATAATGATAAGTATATGCTTTGAAAACATAAGTATGAAGGCTGATTTTCAAACGCTAAACTAGAAATTGGATGCCCGAACATTATGCCTGAGCACCGATTAATTCTCGGTACATCCGTTAAACTCATTTAAAGAAGGATATTCAATACTAATTTCTTGTCTGTTAAAAACTAAAGTATTAAGTATTCAGTTGTAAAATTCGAACTTAAATACCGTCTATCAGAACCGGAAACTTCACGATTTCTCATTTTTATTTGGTAATGCAGGAAAGAGTACCTTTCCTTTATTCCCTTTTAGAAAAAAGTGAAGTCAAACTTGCCGTTAGATTCTCTTCTTCAGAGGGTTGCCGAGAAGCTTTGCTAGCGAGCCAATCGGTAGTCTTCTGCATTTTAAGAGGGGATGCTTTGATTACGATGCTTGATCACCATCTTAATCAAGACTCTTCCCCACCACTGCAGGTGAGGAAACTTTCTTTCATTGACTTCCAAAATCCCAAACTTCACTCAATATGCGAAGTAAAATCAGCCTATAAAAGCATCTTGAACCAATAATTAAAACCTACTTTGGCTGGACCTTATACAAGTGGTAGTATTTATTGAATGGTAGACATAAAGGGAAAACTCTTCTAGAGTACTTTTTAAGTTAATAATCTTAATCGTAACATGTGTCGCTAAAATTTCATTCACAATTAAAAATGGTAGATACCAAGTAATGAAGTATTTCCAGAATATCTCATCCCCTCAATATTCGTATATTTTAAGACTACGTGTTTATGGGTTGGGTGCTTAAATTCCAGTCTGGTTCTTGAAATTCGTTACAGAAAAATAAACTATAGCGCTTTAATGACTTTAATAATAAAACAGAATTGTTCTGAATAGGCAAAATACCTTTCTAAATGTTAATCTGTTGTCTAAAATTAAGAACTATAAAATAGCTTACGGAATTATTCAAATTCAAAATTTCGTGAACGATATCCTTTATTAACGCGTGCCAAGCATTCAGTTTTATAACTTTAAATGAATGCTTTGAGTTTTGTGGCTGAAAGGCTGAGTTTTTGAAAAAGGCCGAAGCTGAAAGTTTTTGGCCAAGTTATGCTTAAATTTGACGGAAAAGAAAGCATTTTCTGTATTTTAACTAAGGTTATCGGTATCGAAATGTAACATTCTATTTGTTAGGTAAGAAAGGAGGGCTGAGAGGTTTGGTTATTTTAAGAAATTCGGTGTTGTGTACTCTGACTGCTGTTAACTGGATGTAACTCAGTTGTTTCTCTGCCACCAATAGAAAAAAATGGTTTTGTAGTATATGGATTATATCCAGGAGAAATTTTAAGAATTAAAATTTTGTGTATTACTTTTAAACTTTTAAATTTTGTTCGTAACGTATTCTATATTTTCAAGTGCAGGAATTTCTTTTCAAAGGAACTTATCAGATTATTTGAACTTAAGTCTTTTAAATACTAGAAGCAATGAAATTTGCTTCTTCTGTGTAGGAATTAAACCCTTTTTCAGACAACGTTCGCTGTGGAATCCTATTTCATGAAAATAGTTAGAAGAAAATATTCCCCCAAGCATGTTTTTTGGTCTCTGAATTTAAGCCTAAGTTTAGCTCATTCGCTGCTTCTAAATGTCACTCATTCTCAGTATTAAATGTTGAAATAAATAACCGGGCACATTCATCTTGTTAACTATAACTACCCAGTTTCTTGGGACAAAGGGAATTTATGAAAATTAATTGGCATTTAAAACTGGAAAATCCCAAGTTGCTGTGTCTTAACTTTAGATTTTCGTTTCAAAGGAAGTCCCACAGAAATCCAGGTTTAGGTTCAATTTCAAATTTGTGTTTTAAAGCTTTAAGCTTTATTTTACCATTAGATTAAATACTGTGTGTAAGAAAATCTGATCATAAATACGCAAGTCGTTTTATTATGTTGTTATATTATTATATTAATGTTTTATTGTTATATTATTAACTATACTTGGATCAAGTATGAAGTCCAATGCTCTCAATTAAAATTTATATTTTGAGGCAGAAATTTTTGGGATTGAATTTTTTAATTATATTCAATTACGCATCTTCTGATACACTAATCAAAATTAAGAGAAGGCAGCCTCGAGCGGAAATTTCATAAATGTTCTCTGCATGTGGGCGCAGTGAATGTCGAGCCTATCCTGTTCTTGCACTTGGTGTGCTGCAACCATTAATACTAGTTCAGTTAGTGTATTCGTTATCTGATCAGCTTTCAAATGAGAATTTCTTCTAGTAATCCTTTGCGTGGTTTCAAATAAAGTTAATCCATAATAGTCTTTTGGTCATTTATGTTACATTACTTTATTTTCCACAGTCTTTTACAGAATACTCTCTAATGTAACCATAAAATGAAGTCCCTTGGAAAACCGTCTTTGAATTCAAGCAGAGCAATGGTAATCTAGGATTTTCTCGTGGTATGGAGAATGGCAATCTTGGCGAGAGTTACAAACCGAAGCGAGGTAATTCGAAATTTCTGTATATTAGCGATAACGTGGTTATAAATTTCGCGGATATTTTTCATAAGCATCCCATACAATCATCAATTTTGGAATGTCTCTGAATATTACATGGAAGACGCTCTTTCATAGCTTTACAAAACTCCCATTTAATTTTAAAACAATTAATTTAAAGTGTTTAAAATTTTTACAGCGCAAGTTTGAAATATACGAAGATAAGAGCAAAATATTTAAAAGGAGAATCTCCAAATTTTCAATTTAATTAGAAAATATACATTTACTATGTTTAAATCTTACTTTAAAAGATTCTCCTTTTGATGTACATTTTAAACTACGCTTTTAAAATGTCCTTACTTAGAAGTCTCAATTACTTGGATTATTTTTGTTTCGCTGTCTATATTGAGATTCGTAAGTAGATACTTGAAATGCTTATTTTTTCTCGAATTCAAGATCTACAATAATATCCAAAATGGTAATCAGGAATAATCGAAAATAAGGTCTCAAAAATTACGAATTTGGGAAATTCCTTGAATTTAGTTGGATCCTTTTCACTATTATTTTATCAACTTCATTCTTCATGTGCCTGTCTTTAACTATAAATTAATGGGTTTCAAATTGTAGTGGCATTTAGAATTTAAAGTACAGAAGGCTTTATAAAATCGAACTTGGGTGTCTATGCTCGTATCTTTCGAATGATAAATGTGGGAGAAGGAGTTGCGTTGCGAATTTCGGGGGAATCAAATTGCCATGTTTCGCTGTCTGTGTGAGAGGCGGAAATAAGATGATACGTGTTAGAAATAACGGCGTTGGAGACATGCCAGTAGGAGAGCAACAGTAGACAGTTAGGGAAGCAGTCGGTAAGAACTGGGTGGAGGAAGTTTCAAACAATATTAAATCTGGCGTTTAGGACCCTCGCTTCAACCACTGTCGCTTCAATTTGAAATACCATTTTTGCGAGATAAGCTGAGGTGTATTGGTTTATGTGATTTAATGTTGCTAGAGTTGCATTTCCAATTTTTCTTTGCTAAGAGAAATATAAAAATGAGAGAATGAGTTAAAGGAAAATTGTAATAAAGAAAGAAATCCCCCCACTCCATCTGAAGGAATGGTAGCGTTGTTGCTGTAACAAAGTTCGTAGAAGGTTCCTCAGGATGACGATAAATGGCATCCTGCTGGTGGTGGATTCATTAGGCAGGTTAAAGAATTCAAAAATTCGAAATTTAAAGTTCCAACAGGAAACTAGTTTCGGAACATGCGTAACTACGACCTTCCCGTTATCGATCTTCCCTAGGGCGAGTAAATTTGCGATATTTCAATATTGGAAACTAGGTAATTTCATAAATTAAGCATTTTATCTCCAGACAATAAACAAGATGTGCAAGAATTTTCTTAAATGCAATACGTACTAAATCCAAAAGCATGCGTATGCTTCACGGGAGTCGTATTTAGTCTCTCTTTTATATTGCAAAGAAAACTGTACTTGATCTGAAAAAGAATTTTTCATTTTAACTTAAAATTTTTCTCAGATTGAAAATGAAAATTAAATTCGGAAACCTCGGCTTTTGTAATTTCGTTTTAAAATTGAACCAAATATTTCGATCTACAGTTTTCCGCGTTATTGAAAATGATAGTAAGCATACTAAACTTAATGGTCTGTTAACATTATCGCTTCACAACTCCTCGAAAAGACGGATGTGCTTCAGTTTCTTTATCAGATAGAAGAGAACGATTAGTTTTGCTAGCGAACTAATTAGTCATCTTCTAAAATAGGATCTCCAAGCTGTTTTTGGTCATGTCTGGCCAACATGATCAAAAGGATTTGGAAATCATAATCAAGAGAATAGCACTTTAAGTCTAACTGGGAGGTCTACCAAGTTTTAGAAAATAAAAATTTTCCCAAGTCTACATGTTTAGAAGTAAAAATTAAACCAATAAATTTATTAAAAATTTGATTATTAAGGAAGATTAATGCTTCACTGAGTAGTGTTTCATTCTTATCCGAAGATTGTTTGCATGAATACAAAAAAAGTTTGGAATACAACTGCAGAAAATTATTCTTGTATGAAGTACAACTTGTAATTAGTCTTCCGGCAGTATTATAGATATGGTTAATTTAATAATACTATTTCTAGAATGTATTGTTTAACTCGTGCAATGTGTCCCTTCTGAAGCCTGTAACCTGTGAGAATTGTTTAGAATGACGGAAATGGGAACCGTTGCGCTGGTATTTGAAGCAAATACTGCGATATTTGCGTACGTTCCGAAACATTTCTAATATTAGTTTGAAATTTTAAACATTTTTAAGGCCTCTTATTCTTTTCATTAGTTAAATTTTTCAAACCTTCCACATCAGCTGGGTATAATTTCCGCTGCCATGTAGTTGCGGCAATATCGGGTATCAGTTTCATTTTTTAGAAGTACATCTGGATGAAATTTTGTTTTGTTAAATGATCAAGTGGGTTCCATATTGCAAAGCTGAGTTACATTAAACATAGAAAGCATTTCACAAACAAGTTTCTTTTTGAGTGAACGTAGGAAACTTTATTTCTTGGATGCCTTTCGATTGCGCTTATTTTAAAAAATGCAATGATTATTTTTCGAGGATTAAAGCTTCGTTTTCGTTCGTTTCATGAGAAGTAGAGCTTACCAACTTAAGAGAGGAATGGGAGGTTTTGATACTGACAATTAACAAACCATAAAATGAATTTAGGGTTAGGATGTCGCCTTCATCTGGCCTCTATTAACAATTTCGAAAAAAATTCCTCGTTATCGCCTTTAGTTGAGTACAAAGCGAAACGAAAGTTCGATATATCATTTTAAAGAAATATCAAATATGTGGGTATCTGCAGGAAACCCAAAATACTATTTTCAAAATTTTTTCGAATAGTCTAATTTGGCTATATTTGATTTCCCATGAAAGGAAATTTACTAGAGAAACGGAAATGCACCAATTGTCCTCAGCAATTTTCCTTTTATTCATCTGATAATGAAGGCCTGTATTTAGAAACTTCACATGAATAACGCTTGCTAAATTCGAATTTTAAATTCTCACAGAAAAACATTGTACATGTTCCAATCTCCTGTAATTTTATAAATATCCTAAGATCCATTGGAATAAATTTCTTTCCCTTGAATATTAACTTTCTATTGAAAGTTTAAAATTTTTAGACAAATAATTTTCGAGCATTTATTCAGTACACTATCCGCTTTGATGTTTTAATCTTTGGATTACGAATATCAGTCATGAAAACGGCTAAAGTTCATATTAAGTAAACGAGTTTCGAAAACAGTTTCCGATTAGAGGCTTAAAAACATAATTGTCATTCTCCTCATCACGCCTCCTCTTCTATATTGTTTAAAATCTCCCAATTTAAAGTAAGGGGTATAAAGATTAGCCTGTAAATGTTTAGATTTGTTTTAAACCCGTTTCTTAATCGGGCATATTTAGATCCAAGTAGCGATTTCATACAAATCAGTTGAGTACTCTTAAGAATCTCTGAACTTCTACACCCTACGGATAGAAATAGCAATGTCCCGAATACGCTATGCTCTCCTAATTAGGTGGTTAAACAAATCCGTGCATAAAGAAGTCACTGAATGATTTAGTATAAACCTAATTTAAAGCATCTTTCAACGAAACGAATATTTATCCGAAACGAGTGTGCAATTTTCTCTAAATTAGTTTTTCACTGATTTTCGGTAATACCAAGTCAATATGGCTTATTAATGTACAATATTACGATTCAAGTAGCCCGTACGTATTAAAAATTAAAAACGTTATGGTGCTTTTGAGGTTTAAATTCTAACAGAAAAACTGTTCTCGATTGTTTTTTTCATAAGGGAGCTGATTCCATTCAGGCACTATAAAAACACAGATTAAAACATTGACATTCCCAAGTATTAAGCTACAGCAGTTTAGGGATTTCCATATACAATTGAAACATTTTTCTAATCTACTGGATTTGCAATTCCTATATCTCCATTTTTTTAAAAAAATCTTCTCCTGGCTCATGTTTTCTGCTGAAAGAAATTTCTTGCATTCTAACTCAAATATTCTTATTTTTCTATTTAATTTTCATAGAAACTGTTTAATGTCATTCTTGTATCAGTATATCGAAAAAGAAAACTCTAGGCTTAGTTCATAGAAATGTTAAAACTTTATCTGTAAGAAAATACTCGGATAAAATATCTGTCGGATCATGATGGTCAGATTACGCCGATTAGAATTCTGTGGCTAAATTTTTAAGTTAACAAAAGGATGCAAGCTTTCCTAATGACTCCTAAATACGACTACAAATTCGTCGTAATTATAGAAAACGCGTATTGATTACAAATCTGTATATACCTTTCATCAAAAAAGCTTTATATAGTCAAGTTATATTTAATTATTTCCTTCTGTAAAAGTCTTCAAGCTTCTCGACTATAAAATCTGAAAGAGCTCCTGTCTTCATATTGCTCCGATTTTTGTACGGCTGAATTGGTTTGTTCAGTTGTATTCTATTTTATTCTGAATACATTGACGCTTTTTAAAGACTTAACTTAAATAATCGTTTGCATATCATAGAATTTGCAAGTAACTCTTTGAATCATTCATTTAAATTATATACACCTCTCTAATTGTGATGCCTGTCACTTGAGCTGGAAAATGCAGCTTCAAAGTGTATGCAATAACAAGCAAGTATATACTTTGTTCAAATAAAACTGTTCAAGATACAGTAATATTGTCATTTTTCCTGAGTATTCATAAATAATATTCCTAAGTTCCTGTTTTGCTCAACATATAACGGGTTCGGGAGTACAGGTAAATGTCGTCATGTGCGCATCTTCATTTCCGACTGTCATAAAGATAAGAAAATACCAGTGTTATGGTTTCTTTTTATATTTAATCGATATTCTATACTTATGTGTCGTGAAACCGTCACAGTACTTTAAGAATTTTGGCTTCTCATGGTCAGCTGTGTATTTCTTATGTTGATTGTACAGGGCAATAACTGCACTAGCAAATGGAGTCTTGGCTCAATTGCTCTTTGGATTGAGATGGCTCCAAATTTTCCATCTTGCTCCTGGTATGCTGAAGAGGTTAGCAATTGCATATCGAAATATTCAGTCTTTACCTAGGCTTGAGCTTAATGGTGTCTCATACAGATGCCCTCGAAATTTAAATGCTGGCTAGTTCCATTGCATTTTCTAATTTAACTCTCTGGTTCTGACTATTGGGTCGAAAATATTTGCATCTCTGTTATAGACAAATAAAAAAAATAAAGTAACAAAGGGAAAGGGTAAAAGGTAAAACATTATAAAACTAGGCCATTTCATTCTGTCTGCTCCTCAGTTTAAAAGGCTCCTTGGAGGCCAAATCCAGACGGAGTATAATCAGTACACAAACGTCGTCTTGGTACCTTGCTTATCGAAGTAAACTGGGAAAATCAATCCCTTTGGATAATTAAATTGAAGAATTTTACGACCGTGATCGTTAGATCGCATATAACGCTAAATCCATACAAGGGGTCTCAATTTAAAACCGTTAAGTGGCGGAAAAGATTGAAGAATTCAGAGGAAATTCGTGTAGGACTCAGTAAAGAAGGGTGAGATGGAGAAACTTCATACTAAGAGTCTAATTTTTTTTAGTGAATTAACTGTTTATGACGAGTATACTCGTCATGAAAAAAGTGCACAGTTTTTGTGTTATGACGAATATATTCGTCATGAGTAAACACTAGTGAAAATTTGCAGTTTAAATTGCGATTTTAGTGAAAACCAAAATATATTCGTAAACTTCAAGATGTCTGAAATATTTTGAGGCCAAGTCGAAATAAAAAGGTTATAAATAATAATTATGAAAGAACCGTATATGGTATGAATAATTTTTTCGTAAATGCATTATTGACGTTTATTAGTCATAACTGAAGCAATTATGGATTCTTATATTTTATCCTATGCAATAAGTGGCGCAATATTCTTGTCTAATCGAATAATTTAACGTTGTAGTCAATAGTAAGTTGAGGAGCTAAACCTGAAGCTTACCCGTCTAATCGAGAAATATTTCCCGGGTTATGTACCCACATCTTCAAAATCTTCAAAACGTAATCCTACTCGAAGATATGCACATTTTTATAGAAATAATAATTCGAAAAGAATCACGATATTGGTATTCAACTTGCGAAGTTCCGTTATGCATTGAACCATGCTTTGCTCAATACCATTTTCCAACAGCAGATTAAAGTAAGAAATTGATTAGTCATGTTTTCTTTCGTTCATATGCAAATTATTAATTTAAGTAAATAAATGAATGCGAGTAATAAAATAGTCATTTATGTACAACTTAATTCCATATTACACATACTGTGTTTGACGAGTATAGTCGTCATCACT